>CAJQUW010004788.1:0-114208 GCA_907163375.1 Prostheceraeus crozeri | reverse complement strand
AAATTTCAATGATCAAACTTTTCTAACTATACATCAACCTGTGCTGCAGTAAAACTTTTACAAACATGATACACTTTCTGATGACACTGACAAGAGCTTGTTCACTAGCAAAGAGAGAAGTCTGTTGTGTTGCGTGTGGCGCATGAATGTCCTCCCTTCATTCCATTCATCAGTTCTGCTTGTCTCTATCACGGAGACGAAACATTGCAAACATGACGCAGAGAGGTTTCACAAGGATTACCATTGCCCACGTCCCGTGCAGCTACGGACTTCACCGCTGTCTCGAAATCACCCACAGGAATCCATGACTTGATCGCCAGACATGAAAACCGGTGGAGTCGGTAAGAGGTTGGCAGACTTTGATCAGCTTGATAGCAAGCCGTGATTCACCAGCGTTTTGCAATGGAGATGTTTAGAGGCCACCCATGACAAGATAGCTAAGACTCAACCGATTGGCGTTCAAAGTGCTACGTTGAGAACTGTGTCAAATGCCCAACATGAGACATGAGTTGTCCCAGCGGTTACGGTCTAAACTATGACACACTCCCTTGCCACACTTATCACTACGGCATCATCCGCCGTCCCGAGGGAACACCCTGTCAGTGGAATATTACAGCAAAACTCTCCGTGTCTTGCTCGCTTTCAGTGAAAAGCTGCTTATACCATGAGAAGACTGGCTCAGACATCATTAAAAATCATCTAGTTGACTTCAGCAGGGTCGAAAACCCCAGAAAACCTCCAAAACTAGTGAATTTAAATTTTTCAACTTTTTAGCACTACTTACAACATTTTATAAGTAGTCTATCACTTAGAGCAGGTCAATAGCAACCGAACCTTTTTTGAATCAAGTCAAACGGACTTGTAGAAGCAAAGTTACAAGCCTTTAAAGTTTTGGAGTCTTTTATGGCCTGGAGACGAAGGCCATCTCCTGGCGAACCTCTAAGTCTGACGCCTTAGCTGAGTTCAGCAATGAAATTTTCTAAGTCGGTTTCTTACAGAAACCCGGAATTTGGAATGTCCGAAGCTATCATCGGAGCTCAGAGAGACGACCTACCTCTGACAATCGCTCTCGTCTTAATGACAAGTCTCTCTCGGTTCCCAGCTTATATAGTGTGTGGCGATCAGCTGATGACGTAACACCCATCCTCCAAAAACTTTAAACCCGTCTATCTCCGGTTCTAGTGCTCCGATTGACTCCAAATTTTGAGTGTCACGTTTTCTCGCTCTCCCCTTTCATTTAAGACATCCTCGACCCTCTACGATGACCAGAAGCCGAGATGAAAAAACTCTGTCGTTTTTTCAAAAAGTTCCAAAATCTTGGAAAATGCACAAAAACTCGATTTTTAACAGGCTCTCATTTGGAAACGGAGCCTGTCACGCATCTGAAAAGAGGAGATCCTAGAGAACAAAGTGCGGTCTTGCCGCTAAAAGAAACCCGAGCTCTTCATTCACTTCCAATCCTCCACAATTCATCGTCCAAGTTGGCAAAAAAAAAAAAAAAAAAGCGACATTTCACATTTGGACTTGAAAAAATCCTAAGTGTCGAGACCACCGTAGTGAAAATTTTCGAAAAAATTTTTTGGACGAATTTTCAACCTGAAACCTTGATAGAAGTTTGTTTCACATGATTCTGAACAACTTTGGTCTTTTCGACCAATTTGGTCAGTTGAGTCGTTGGGGGGGGGGGGGGCGGTTTTTTCACCGAAACTTCACCGACCCAACTTTTGACGACAAACACGATGGGATGGGTCTCGGAGCTCCATTCCAACATTTTGAAAAAAATTTTTTTTCATGAAAAAATTCCTAAGTGTCGAGACCACCGTAGTGAAAATTTTCGAAAAAATTTTTTGGACGAATTTCAACCTGAAACCTTGATAGAAGTTTGTTTCACATGATTCTGAACAACTTTGGTCTTTTCAACCAATTTGGTCAGTTGAGTCGTTGGGGGGGGGGGGGGCGGTTTTTTCACCGAAACTTCACCGACCCAACTTTTGACGACAAACACGATGGGATGGGTCTCGGAGCTCAATTCCAACATTTTGAAAAAATTTTTTTTTTTTCATGAAAAAATCCTAAGTGTCGAGACCACCGTAGTGAAAATTTTCGAAAAAATTTTTTGGACGAATTTCAACCTGAAACCTTGATAGAAGTTTGTTTCACATGATTCTGAACAACTTTGGTCTTTTCAACCAATTTGGTCAGTTGAGTCGTTGGGGGGGGGGGGGGCGGTTTTTTCACCGAAACTTCACCGACCCAACTTTTGACGACAAACACGATGGGATGGGTCTCGGAGCTCCATTCCAACATTTTGAAAAAATTTTTTTTTTTTTTTCATGAAAAAATCCTAAGTGTCGAGACCACCGTAGTGAAAATTTTCGAAAAAATTTTTTGGACGAATTTCAACCTGAAACCTTGATAGAAGTTTGTTTCACATGATTCTGAACAACTTTGGTCTTTTCAACCAATTTGGTCAGTTGAGTCGTTGGGGGGGGGGGGTGCGGTTTTTTCACCGAAACTTCACCGACCCAACTTTTGACGACAAACACGATGGGATGGGTCTCGGAGCTCAATTCCAACATTTTGAAAAAATTTTTTTTTTTCATGAAAAAATCCTAAGTGTCGAGACCACCGTAGTGAAAATTTTCGAAAAAATTTTTTGGACGAATTTCAACCTGAAACCTTGATAGAAGTTTGTTTCACATGATTCTGAACAACTTTGGTCTTTTCGACCAATTTGGTCAGTTGAGTCGTTGGGGGGGGGGGGGGCGGTTTTTTCACCGAAACTTCACCGACCCAACTTTTGACGACAAACACGATGGGATGGGTCTCGGAGCTCAATTCCAACATTTTGAAAAATTTTTTTTTTTTCACGAAAAAATCCTAAGTGTCGAGACCACCGTAGTGAAAATTTTCGAAAAAATTTTTTGGACGAATTTCAACCTGAAACCTTGATAGAAGTTTGTTTCACATGATTCTGAACAACTTTGGTCTTTTCGACCAATTTGGTCAGTTGAGTCGTTGGGGGGGGGGGGGGGCGGTTTTTTCACCGAAACTTCACCGACCCAACTTTTGACGACAAACACGATGGGATGGGTCTCGGAGCTCAATTCCAACATTTTGAAAAAATTTTTTTTTTTCACGAAAAAATCCTAAGTGTCGAGACCACCGTAGTGAAAATTTTCGAAAAAATTTTTTGGACGAATTTCAACCTGAAACCTTGATAGAAGTTTGTTTCACATGATTCTGAACAACTTTGGTCTTTTCAACCAATTTAGTCAGTTGAGTCGTTGGGGGGGGGGGGCGGTTTTCTCCTCACGGACCCATTCCTCCCAACACATCCTTGGCCATGTCCCTCACACTGCATTTCACATCATTTCACATTTTGCACTTGCGGCCGCCTGATGACTCCGCCTTTCACCATTTGCACTTGCGTTCAGCCTGATGACTCAGCATTTCACAATTTGCACTTGAATTTGGAATGTGCTTACTACTAGCAAATCTTGAAATATGATGATTGACTATTCAAGCATAATTTGCCAATATATTCAAATGGCTACTAATCTGTAATAGGACGGTCAGGGCCATGCCTAGTAACTGAAATTCAAGGGTCAAAGCGTCGAAAAATGAAAACCTCAGGAAAATCCAGGACCAGCGAAAAAGTTTACATACGTGTAGGCTATGTCTCCATCATAAAATGCGAAGATAACATTTTCACCAGCCTTTTATATCTTTACATGAAAATTGAGTCGTTAAAATAATTCAATTGCTTTCAATGATACAAAGAAGTCGTGTAATTAGTAATCGTGTAATTTAGATTAGTAGTTCTTCATACAATGCACAAAAAATCTGAAAACTTTCATCAAAAAATTGAAATCTTTTCTCTCGACCAGTCACTTTTTACTGAAAATTAACAAAATTTCCAAAAACCTACTAATCGGCAAATAATCGGCCGATTATCGATTATCGATTTAGCACGTCAATGATCGGTTACATACATCGGCTCAGCCCTATTCTCAACAGCAGCATTTGAAAGCAACAATTATAGATTGTCTTTTGCAATGGCTGCGATCAGCTGTATTTTGTCTTCATTTTCGAGAAGCATTTGAAGTTGAAAATTCTCAGCTCACTTTCAGTATAGCCACTTTGCAGATTAGGCTGTGAAGAACTGAGGCGAATGTATGATCGCCATTCATCAAGTAACTCATAGGTTGGATGTTCAAAGCCGAAGAGTCAGATGGCGTTTGTTGCTGAATAATATTCACCTAAGGACATCATATCTGTGTTAGAAATTACACAACAAAGGGCTCTAAGGCCCTGATTTCCCATAATTATAGCAATTCTTCCTTTGTCTGCTCAGTTTTTGGATTTCTGCCGTCTCTGCTCGAAAAGGTAATTGATTCTGCTTTTTTCCGCTACCGGCAGAAAATCAGTGTCTCTGATCGGTAGTTCAGTACTTAATACACTGATGTTACATATTATGCATGCCCCAAACAGACAAGACCGATGCCCGAACAATACAAGCTTACACGAGCTGCCTGATACTCGGTACCCGAAATTTCTAAGCTCACTCGAACTACATGTCCCCGATACTTCAATTCAAAAGCATAACACTCGCACAGCGCTGGCAAGTAGGCATCATGTTCGACAGATCACCTTATAATTAATTTTCGTCATTCGATAAATATTTAGGCCTGTGTTTTCACAATTCAGACATTATCAATGTCATATTTCAATCAAGAATATGTTCCAAGCATAAGTGTAGGAACATGAATTATCACAAAAAGTATTGTTGTAAAGCTACAGTCCATTCTCCCAAATGTTCATAATGGAAGAAAATCACTTGGCTCTATATAAAAGAAAGTGTTTTTTGTAACATTTTTACCGGGTTTTTACTACTTAGTGGCAAAAACCAGTTTTAGCCGGCAAAAAGTACTACGCACCCAATTGTCATTGATGCCTGAAATCTATACAGCCATAGATTGAAATGCATCATCCCCGAAAAATTTCAGAGAAATCATTTCATTAGTAGAAAAGACTATTCGAAATCTTCCATCTTGTTCAAGTTGTTAACCATCTTTCATTTTCTCAAAATATTTTTGTTATTCGATGTCTCTCTGAGTTTGCTGATTCTATTTTTTATAAGCTTACCATGAAATTGACAGATGAAGAAATCGTCAGAAAACGGAGGCAAAGTATCAACTAATAATATGAATGAGAATTATGATGATGAAGAGATTATGCTTTTCTATTAAACTCTCCCTGAGTATGATTGGCATTTAAAGGCCGCTAATTCTCTGATAACTGCTTCTTATAGATCATTTAAGTGAAGTAAAAATAGCTTTACTGTCATGTACATCATTTATTAACATTTATTAACATAATGTCCTATCCTGTCCAGAGACAGCAGCAGAAATAAGCATAATCTGCCTTTTCAATCAGAGAAAGCAGACATCAACAGAATGAGCAGAAAAAGCCGAATTTCATCTATCATGAGAAATTAGCGATACATAGCTCTCTTGTTTTGGCAATTTTAACACACCAATTATGTCCTTAGAGTGAAAATTTTCCTCGTTCGAAGTAATGTACATGTACGTCATGAATAGCCAAAAGCCAATAATAATGCATGTTTACTGCAATCTTCGTCGTAGAAACGTAGAGACGCTAGTAGCAAGTGCTTTCTGCTTCTTATTCGACGTCTTATATGCAATGTATGAAGATATCAACTATAAACACAATGATGCTTTCGTTTGCACACCAAAAGTTGAACAAACACTTCGAGCAGCATGTACTGTCTCACAAGCATAAGGTATTAAGACCGTGAGTAAATGTCCAGAATGGATCAAGTCGTCCGAAAACATTCGTTAGTACGTGGATTTGAGCATCCATCCGTAGAGTTACTTTTATGAGTGGTGATCATACATTCTACTACCATATAATCACTGTGTGAAATGTTACTAAGCTTTTTTTCGTATTACAGATTGTCCATATGTTCCCATGAGTTAAACTACGCGCTCAAAAGTTGCCGATAGCACTTTCAACGTGTTCTGAGAAATAAAGTGGAAGTTTCACACTCATTCATATTAATGGACACAAAATTATGTGTTCTTCGAATGAAAAACTGTAGCATGCGAATTATACGAAAATATAACATAGACAATTTTCTCAGAGAACACATGGTAATTGTGTTTTCCGTCTATATGCTGATGAGACAATGAACATTATTGCATGAATGTGCAATTGGTGATTTCCAAATTTCTCAAAGCAGCAGCAAAGAACGCGCATGAAGACTGGTAACATGTTATCACAGATGATGTTTCTGCTTGCTGTAGTCAATCTTATATTGCATGACATCATGTGAAAAGACGAAATGTGAATATATGCTTCAAATTTGTCATGGTTTTAAAAGAAGCTGCGTGTTTTAACCCTGCTGTCCCTCGCTGGAATTCCTCTCGAAATCAGACATCGGCGAGATATCGGCATCTTCATAGGTACAATGAAGATGCATAGCGCTTAATCAAACAAGGAAAAGCCCTGTGATTTGCTAGTAACTACTTTTTAAGTCCTCGCTTTTTGGTAAGAGGAAATTTGTCAAGCTACATGTAAATTAATAGTTTGAAACTTCATGATCAAAAAGTGTTCATCACTTGGTGAGACCGATTCATTGATTTGTGTCAGTGGCATGGTTTCGGAGTCGTGGTCCACCTACCACTACTTCCCGTACTTCCCGTTTAAAACTTTTTTTGTGATGCATGAGTTGCAGTGGGAGCGATGAAAATTTTCTCCATTTGTAGGGGACTGATTGAAGTCTCTGATTAAGTCCCTACCACAACCGCTCTTAGCGCTTAATCAAATGTGAGTACAAATAATTCAACGACCTAGCTGTCAAGCTTATCAGATTCATCAATCAAGTGAAACAATTGGAAGATTCCAAATTGAAACAAAATTATTTATATCAATGGCACTTCGTCCAAAATATTTTACTGCTTCCTCTAAGTATTTTATTGAAAATGGGGCATTTGTAAAATCACCACTTATCTTTAAAAGAAGAATTTTAGAAAGAAGAATTAAGAAAGTCGGGCTTTCCGCCCGACAGTTGTGTTTTAGGCTAAAACTCAATTTTAAGGAAGTCCGCGATCCCCTTTTAAACTCAGATAAAAAGTTCACAGGTTGTGTATTCAGAGGAGATGAGGGCCGGCAAGTTTTGGGAGGTCTACAGCGACCCCAACTATCACTTTTTCTCTCTAAGTGACTGAATTAGAATTCATATATAACTTCAAAGCAGAGCCGTGATAATTTCTGTCTGCTCCAGTTCCAGCTCCAAAACCCGGTCAGTAGGGCAGCCATTAAAAACTTGTTAATAATGCATTATTATTGTTGTGTAGATTTTCATGCTTTAGATTACACCCCTAGATGTGACGAGTAGAAAATTCGACATTCTTGTGATGAAAGTTTCCACGCAACATGAAAATATAAACTGCATTATTCCAATTCTTCATTTTTCAAATAGTTGCACTCAAATCATAAAGAAGTGCTTTTGCTTTCTGTGTTTCTAACACGCAGATGTGTTTTACTGGGTATCAAGTTTTCAAACCAACATAATTAACGTGTCAAAACTGAAATACAATTTACATTATTGCAGTCGACAAGCCGCATCAAGAGAAATAATGTTTCCCCAAGAATCATTGAAATAGCGAGCAGAATTTCAGGAGATGCTTGCTGATCTGAGAATTCAAGTGAATCTCTTCATCATCGCTCCGACAAGGCGCATTTCAAAAGTGCGAATTTGTAACGCGACACGGTACATCAAATTACCCTTGAATCAAAACTACAATGATAAAAATTGATCCATATGAAAAGTAATTTGTTCGGACACGATATCATACGCACTTTTATCTTTATTTCGATCGGTTGTTGTTTTATCAGATAATTGTATTTCGAATGAGTGTATCCCATAATTGTTATTCATCCAATATCGCATTTATTTCAAAAATTGAATTTCCTGGTAATTACTAATAGCTAATAATTTGTAGACTGCATCTTGACTCTCTTTGAAAAGTGAATATTATTATATCCTGATGCAATTTATTTAACAAGACGGAAGCAGATGAACATAGATATCTATGACGCGGCGCGTCCGGTGTGAAAGGACCTTTAAAGTACTGATTCCAATTGCGTGATAGTCACGGTGCAATATATTTGGCAATTGATGTATATATTTGGCAAAGTGTGGTATGTAATTTTCCTATTTGATATGATTTGTATTGTATGAAGATTTTTTTGGCATTCATAAAATAAATGAGATTTCATGAACAGTGAAGCACTGAATTCCTGAAAATAAATGAATTTGCCATCCAATTTCAATAACTCGAGCATTTTTCGACTCGTCAAACCAGACCTCATGCTGAGAAAGCGAGGCTTGAGTCCGAATCATGTCGCTTTTATTAATTATTGCAACGTGGCTCTTATAAACCGCATTGAAGACATCTGTAAGAGTTATTTATAACATGATCCTACTATCCATTTCCAACTTCAATGTTTTGATTAATATAGTTTGTCCAAAGTATGCATTGATCAGGTGAATTAAAAGACATTTTGGAAAGATCCATGACTATAGTGTTTGAAATGATCAAATGTTGTTGATGAACACCGCAAGAAATGAACACATAAACATAGAATCTTTTCAAGGAGTGCGGGTAACATTCACATGCATATTTGATAGCCACAAAGTAAAATTTGCAATGGAGAGTTCATTATAAACTCCAATATTCAGCACTTCGTTTTTCCAAAATTCTCCAACTACACATGTAGTTCTTCAGTTTTCTAATAGCAATAGCATCTTTCTATGTTTCTTAGTAAATGGGAATGGGATTACCATTTTTTTCATTTGGGAATGCGATGGGACGGTATGAAGATACAACCTCAATATTCATTGAGATATTTTTTATCAATTGAATGTTTTACATCAATTGTGATACCTTTTTATACTTTTCAAAAGAAATACAAAAAGCAGGCTACAATTTTTTGGAAATTTTTCCAATGGGAAAGGAATATCAATAATACGGTATGTAAATTTCAAACTAATATATTAGGTCATACTATCGTTCACATTAAACCGTTTTAACTTCGGCTTTGTTTGTCGTAGTCAGCTTATCAAAACGTGAACATTTGTCAAATTTGATTGAAGACATTTGCTCTATGGCATGCTAAAATATAGATGCGACAAGATGAGAAAGAATGCCAAGAAGAAAGCGACCTCATAATTTGTCAATGCGTCATTCGATCAGAGACTGGCATCACCACAGAGCAAGGTTAGACCTTGGGTTTTGGGTCGACCTTGGGTAAGTGATACAAAACTTGGGTTTTCTACAAATGCTGTATATATTCAAATCAAGTTATAAAAATTGATATTTTGATTTCAATCTTAAGAGAGCTACATGATAAGAGCTTGAAGTTCTGAATTTTATCAAAATTCCACCCTATTAACAGAATATTTCGAATAAAAATACTTGTGATTATTAGCTATTTCATTTTGGGCTTGACAATACTGCGCATTGAAGTTTGTACATGTTGTGTATGTTGTAGGCTTACATGTATCTTGTTGCATTTCTGCATATTGAATTTACAAATATTTCATATACTTCATATCTTCGCACCCCAAAATGTCTGCTACAGCCGACAGTTATCTAAAATGAATTCATTCCAATTTCGTATTCTAGGTATGTTTAACCATGCACTCACTACGCATCAGTATTATTAAATCTGTTTATATTTCTGGATGATCAAATAAAAACAATTACTTTGTTATGAGCAATGTGTAATTGAATCATCATCAATTCGAAAAAAACCTCAGTTAGTCAGTATATCAGTAGGCTAAATTAAAGGAAAGCTTTAAAACGTAATAGATGTAGGCTACTTATTGTAGCTATTGCGATAAAAATCCTTTCCCACTAATACCACACTTCTCATGGGCCTACAAATTACAAGAACAGCAATTCAAGGAATTTTGGCCTATCTTTATGTCAGCACAAAATACAAAGAATACATTTCGTTTACTTGATGATACTCATTTATTGAAACTTGGGTTTTGGGTTTTGACCAAAGATCGGCAACGATAAAAATGATTTCATTTTATTCTGAGGGAAAATGATGTCATTTTATTTTTGAAAAATTATATAAAGTGATATCATCAAAAATTTTTGTCTCAATTATATTTTATAATCATAGATTCTTTGCATTTTGTATTGAAGCAAATTTAGTCTCTTTCGTTTGCTTTACCAAAGTCTTTCCCCTCTGGTTGATTCATGTATCGAAAATCAATAGGCTATTGTCTGTCAGTCTGTCTATCGCACAGATTGACAATGATTGAACATTGAACTCATTAATAACTGTCTTGATGCTTTTGAAATCTTGACTGTAATCTAAATATCATCAGCCTTTTTCCGTGCTTTAGATTTTGTTGGCCTAGCCAACTGCATATTGTAGGCATAGTTGTAATTCGAGTGTATAGAGCTTAAATCAAAACTTGCGATGTCCAATGTATAGGCCATAGGCTCCACCTGAGTTTTGATATACAAGAAACTTTGTATGACTAAATTGCTATCTTCGGTCTTCCATTATGTGGAACATATCTATGCTGCATGCAATCTAATTCTAATTTCATTGCTAAGAGCAGTATAAGTATCATGGTAGCAATGTAATTCGAAAAATTCGTATGACTAGATCTTATTACGGTGTAGGCCTATACGTATACTTTAAAGTTCATTTTCTTCCCATAATTCTCTCCCAAGTATTTCACTAAAAAATGGCATATTTTCATTTTAAAAAAATGATTTAAAATGATATCATTTTATAAAATTTGTAAAATGAAATCATTTTATATCATTTTAAAAGTAAAATAATATCATTGCCGATCATAGGTTTTGACCCAACTTTTGGCCCACAACTTGCATTGGGTATACATAATACAAGTTTTTGCCCAACTTTGCATAGAGTTAGGGCTGTTTCACACTAGCAACTTTTGCAGCGCGATTGTCGCTAAAATTTGGAATTGGCCTTTCACATTGGACTTCGATTTCTGCTTCTGTCAATCATTGGATAAACCATTTCGATCTCTCGATCTAATGAGACATAGAAGGTGAATGTGTCCTAGTCTATTGGAGAAGGATTTGAACCAAAATTACTTTGAAGGCAGGCTTCAGTTGCATTTGTTCTTGTTTTCATCGAAATCGGTAGGAAATTTGCTATCAGAATATCTAAAATTTATTACATAGTTCGCTATAATATTCAAAATCAGCAATTTGTACATGTACAATGTATGAGCGTAATATATAGTGATACATGACAGTGATTCGGGCTTTACTATGCTTCAAAAATCAGTTACAAGTAACATATGTCGAGTTTCGTTAAGATTTAAGTAAAATTTACCAGTGTTTCAAGCCACTTTGCGGTACCTGTATATTGCCTAACTTGCGAACTTAAATGGTGGTGTTCATTTGCTCTAATTTGCTCATCTTGGTACTATGAATAGCAGTTTAAAAATTGAAACACCAATTTTGACAGATTTTTGAAATATTTGAAATTTTATTTCATTTGATTTTTATCTGAATTCATTTTCTTTCATGATTAGTATTCACGATGTCAAATTGTTGAATGCACCGAGAAGTTCATTTGAGTACGGAGGGAAATTGATAAAGTTGATTGGCAATTTTGACTTTCCAGTGTACCAATTCCAATAAATTTTGGTGAAAACTTTGAAAACGCACTGAAAATAAGTCACAAAAGTGTAGGTTGGACGACTTTGTCTATGAAGTTCAGGGAGAAATGCAAAGGCGAGGGGGAGGCGATTGGTCTCCCCCTTATATGGATGGGGTTGAAACTAGAAGAAGCATATCTGTTGCCTTAACCTGATTAACCGACGGTTTCCAGCGCCTTCTTCATTCTAATAAGTGTCGGTTTTCTGTACTTCTCTGGAAAATCAGAACCAAAATGTGCTTCGAACAAGCTGGTTGAACGAAGCGTTCCATAGTAAACTAATGGAGCTGGTATCTGAATACAATTTTTTCTTCTTCTTTGCCTACTATACCTTTTGATAAAGCTAGCCTTTTTCGTAGTAGCAACTAGAATGGTTGACATTTCAATGCCATCAGAAGATCAGAAGTGAAAATCACTTTGTAAAGGAATTGTCCATCCACTTGTTAATGACTATTGATTATTCACATGAGACACTGTTTTCTGCATAGAGTGGGTAAACAAATCAATTCTTGCGCATCACTCGTGGACACATATTGCATAACATGACAAGACACATGCTATCAACCCTTCATCCTGTTGATTCTCTTTCCCTTCGTTTTCAAAACCAATTAATGATTCGAGTGATGAAATGTATTCAAATTATGGTGATGGTTGAAACCCTTACGCGAGTGCATGAATACTTGTATTTCCATGTGTACAATGTGTTTGTAGGTTGCATATATTGAGGATGCACTTGTAAAAGAAAGCGTCCAACATCAGCTATTCAACAACTCTGATGCATGCGTGCCTCCAGTTTTCGTATTCTACCGAATTGAGGAATAGGTTTCTATCTCAGTTAACTGCATCCTTACCGGTATTAAGATATTCATTCCCCTTTCACGATCGACATGTATTGATTGATCAAAAAAGCAAATCAGGAAAGAGTATTACTTCATTTCCCCTCGGAAAAGAGAGGCAGATAGGTTCCTCTAGAAGCCACTATTTGAATTTCAGCAGAGATCTAAGTGCAAAGCTGGTAATATCTCCTATAGAGACCAAGAAAACTCGATATCTCTGCAATGCATCTTCGTTTAGAATCTTAACAGAAATATCAGGGGAGATGCAAGGACACTCGTGGGAAGGAGAAAAGATTGTTATCTTCATGTCATCGTCACAAGCGTGGTAGTCTACTTTTCCAAGGAGCAGTTGTAATCAGCTTTAGAATATCCGCCTTCAAAGATAAATGGAGAAATTTGTCTCACCGTCTGCTCTACGTAGTAGACATAATATGAGCTCATTTGAAAGACATAGAAATGCCAGCAACCTATTCAATCAGTTCATCGATAAAAGTGGTCGATTGCGTCATCTATCCATAGCACAAGTCAACAAATTTTCACGAAGCGACCACTTTCATCATATCAATAAGAAAATAACCACTTTCACAATCTACTCCATCTATTGTCAATATCTGCTGGTTTTGCAAGTGCTCATGTCTAGTCAATCAATAAAGTATTGTGCATGGACTGAATACTCTGGGAGTCTTACATGTTACGAAAATAATTCTCTCCATAGTGGAATCCATGCAAGTCATCAACTTCTTCATATTCTGGGAATCGTTTTGGTGTGTGAATCACCAAAATCCGATCACTGTCAGCTGAGAACGATGTCGAAATGCAAATTGGTGACAATAACTGATTTCAGTGACTGCCGTTAGCACGCGCATTGGCTACATCATTGCTTGATTCACACGAAGTTCGAGAACCTCAACACTTTGGAAAGAGTCTGTCCTACCTAACGAAAATTAACAATTCGGAATGCGTTTTAATCGCCACATCATGCTGAACTCAGAAATGTTCTCTGTTTGACATGATTTTAAAGATAATTTGCAGGTCAAAAACCAAAATCGCGCGATTTTCTCGGGGCAAAATGAAAACGCACGACATCTGTGAAAGCCTCCATAGGCTGTAATGTTAAGCAAACAACCTCGCGACTTCCGCAAAAGGTCGCATGTGTGGGTTATGCATGTGGCATTTCCGTGTGGGTTAGTCTAGAGAGCTGACATAATCCTATCCCAGCCATTGTTTGCAATGGCAGCAAGCGATCAGAAATTGACATAGATATTTGTCTCTCTTTGGTTTGTGTGATTGGCCAAGCGCGTGAATTGCAGAAGCATCTTTCATCAGAGAACCCACGAACTTCAGCGGTCAGATTGCATTCAGGTCTGTCAAGTGAAAAGTGCAAATCTTAAACTCAATTTTTCTTCGTCATAAATTCGTCAAATGGAAATATTATTAACACCGTTCGACTCTTCATGATCTAAATTTTACAGTGTGTACGTTTAATGTGGTGTCAATCTTCTGGTGCGTCAGAATGCATGCTTGAATTTGCATTGCGAACAATGGAAAATTGATCTTCCTGCCCCTCAAGACTAGCTCTGTCCGTGACAATCGGTATTGAGGAAAGTCATCTCTAGACCCAAACACGAGGAAAAGGCAATTTGTCCCTGTGGGCATTATTAATAACTGTTTGAGTGGTAGGCTGCGCACATCATTTGAAATTGATTTCCGTGTTCTTTTCTTTCTCTTTTCTGTGAAGTCTTTTGTGATCATTCTGACTTTAATACTTTGTGTAAAGTACGTATCGTAAACTGGTACCATCAGCAAACAACTGCTAGATGCTAAAATCTTGATGGAAGATGGAGCAATTCTCTTCAAGCTTTCAAATCCTTTGTGTTTTCCTGCTTCTGAAATCCGTTTTTCATTTTAAGTAATCTGTTGAAAGCATGTATCCAATAACTCACACACAGTACATGCAATTGAAAGAAACGTGTGATTTTTCCACGACCGAGCACATAATGAAATCAACTTTTCAATGCTCGACCTTCACAATGTAAAGGCTATTCAACTGAAATCGTCTCATGCCAATAAATGAAATGACCAGCTATGTAATCGATATCCATTGATTATATTTTTAAACAAAATTCTGTTGCACCAGAATATCTAGATTGCATGTTGAAATTTCGGCCAAAGCGCAAATTGTGAGCAGCTCAGGTTAAAATCGTAAAGCCGATCGATTCATTCAGACAAAACCGCTATCAAAACTGATAAAGTTTAAGCTTCATTTCTGCATAATGCTTTACTAAAATTCAGTTGCCTGATGATTTTCATGGGAAATGGCGGGAAAGTGCTAACAATATTAAGATGTCTGGAATTATGATTTCCATCTGAATGTTGCGGTTTCTAAATGGAAGAAATGAATCACAGCCCTGTATTTCTATCACATATACTCGTACGGCATTGTGCAAAATATATAGTGCTTTTTTTGTGAGAGACAAGTATATTTCGTCATGGATGAATAATTTCCATTCTTCGTACTTTCAGACAATGCTGTCAAAATTGATGTCATAATAAACTCCATTTTTCCGCTAGGTGTATTTTTCTGTTGAAGACTTATCAATATGAAAGCATAATACATTTACGTTAGTACTGTACATCCATGCCACAAAAAAGTAGACACGAATAAGCTTTCCATAGTGGTATACAATCTTGTTTAACGCTTTCTACTGTAAATTTGCACAAGTAACATGTACAGTCACTTGAAAGTAAGACATTGTTTAATGTCCTGATAATATTAACTAGTGATGAAGAATCGATTCGACTGTTTTGGAAATTTCGCTACTACATACATTACAGCAGAGGGCGGGATTAAACTTAAATTTTCTAGGGAACAGTGCTAAACATGAGGTATATGTAGACAAAATATCAACAGTGAGCATTAATGATTACAACTACACCAAAATCTCTGACCGAATTGTTATTTTGATCTGTATAGCAGCAACCCAGCTTTAACGAGTCTAATGTTTTGAAACTTGTGACGAGGAAGTGAATTTCTGAAAAGTCCATTATCATGCTTAATATACTTGTGTGTGCATTTGAAAAGTAAAATATCTATTTCACATCATATATCAGTGCAAGGAAAAATAGACATACAGTATTGAGATTTTCTTTTCAAACTAAAAATCGGAGAAAATGAATCAAATTTCAAGGTGATGCTTTGACTTAAGTATAATAATTTTGAAAATAATGATGAAAGTTCCTTCATTGAAAAATAAAGCAATCACTTACTCAAAATTCTAACTTCTTCCTTACAAAGAACACTGCTTGACTTCCTCGCCGGAACAAAGAAGACAGACTGATAAATGGGAGGTTTACGTGTTGACCAAAAAGAGATTTGTGCGTGTTAAATGTGTCAAATGATAAACGTATTCATCATGTTAGCAAAGGATCAAGCACTTCATCTTCATATGATAGAGAATCGAAAAACTTGAATCCTCTAATAAACTTCAATGTTATATTTAAAGTGAGTCTTTTATAAACTTGGTTGAAAGTCTAAACAAACAATACATTTGAAGCAAAGAAATGTCTAAATGAATAAAATTTGATTGAGACAATAGCGACGCATTGTTACGACATATAGATGTTGAATTTTCAAAATAGTATTTCTCTATCAACTTCATTTTGAATATAAAATCTATCTTTTGGTAGCATCATTTGATAAAAACGGAAAAGGTAGAATAACTGTAAGCTGCATTTTGTGATTATTTTCAGTACGCTAATATTTCGGCTTCACAATCGGCATCAGGACCAAAACGCTGTACGTAGAAACTAAATGTGACTGGAGAGAATTAGTCCAAATATTGTTATGATCATGCAATTACAAAGCGCCGGAACTTTTCAATTTCTCTATTTTCAACTGAATTTGAAATTGATATTCTATTTTGAAATCAATTTCTGCAATTGAAGAGCATGACCCCTGCAGCCTGGTACCGGAAATTAAGGTGACATTGATCATGCCCCGTGGATATCCGTCGTGGAATTTAGGTAACACTGCCGCTATGGATCTCATTCGCTGAGTTTGTATTTTTGACTTGGAGCAAGGCGCATTTAGTCTCACGCAGCATAGGAAGTGCATGGTATTTTGCATCTTAAGGTTATGTCGTTTACTCGACACGTAGATTTTTCTAAAAAACACAACCTCTATTTACAATTATATTGCACTTGCATTTCTGGTAAGATTCAATCTGTTCTTCAGAGTGCAATCTGAAAATGTCTTATCTTTATCCTTATATGCATTATTACATGTATTAACAACAAGCTTTAAATCGAGAGGGGAAATTATGCTTTAAATATAAGCGAAAATTAATTAACCGAAAAGGCATCAAATTATATTTTTGAATTTATTTTGTCACACCTTGATTCAGTCGATGACATGAGTAGGTTTTACAGTGCGAGATCGGAAAAAACATCAATGTTTCGGAACAAAATGATATCATAGCATTTAAGACCAAAGCGACTGCTTTTTCTCAACAAGATCGAATTATAGAGCTTCTGATGTATTTATTCATTGTTGTGTTTACAGCATAGAATAGTCAGAATTTGTTTATCACTATCAATCATCATTCTTATGGTGTACAAAAGCGCGACACAAGACGATGACGCTTAGAAGATCAGAATGTAATGTTTCTCGAAGACAGTTGATAAGTTTTGTTGTAAAGCTTCACTTTTTGCATTTGAATTACTGTTTACATGGTAACGCAACTTCCTATCTTTACTAGAGGTATTTAGAATAACTTATCACTAGATTGCTTGATAGCATTCCTGAATGATTAGAATTTATCTGACAGTACATCCATCAAATCTCTGGCATCGGTGTATATGTAGAAAACTGATCGTTGGAATTTGCGATTTTAAAAGAAGCTAGATAAACAATATCATAGAAAATTCAACTGAGTATCAGATTAGGATGCTATTACATTACATTCCTCGAATTCAATTCGAGGAATCGAATTCTAGAAATGATGTTTGATAAATATTGGAAGCATTCTGTCAACCGAACTGTGTCACTTATTACATTGAGGATTGGCGCTAACTGTCATAGTCACGATCAAGTTGATTTTAAAATCTGACCATAAAATACTTTTTCTGTCAGGATACTTTTGGCTACTGCAAGAAAAAAATTATTTTCGCCTTTTGTGCATGTGCTTTATTCAAAATTCATGCTTAAAATACCTCTGGTGGATATTCCTTTCTTCTTCTAAGTACAGCAAGTAAATTCTCATCTAAATGAATTTTTAAATTTCAGCATTTACAGGTTTATGTAATGATACACTATCAGAACCACAATTTTTCGAAAAGTATATAATTACTAAAGAAGAAAAGTTAAATCAGTACGACGTTTCGAAAGACTGCTGTATTCATTCTATATTGGAAAAATGACAAATTGAAAAAATGTTAAATTCTATCAACGCTGAACAGACTTTGTAATGTATGAAGTGTCAAGTTGTCTAGATTTTGCTGACCAGCATGCAAATTCATTAACTCTATATTAAATTATAAAAATGAAGATTCAAAAATGCGACGCTCGTTGACATTGGTACATCTAGACAATAAATCGAATTCAGTGAAATTTACTGAATGTTCTAGCAGCAGTACCACTGTGAGTGTCAAGTTTACGCCCAACTTGTTTATGCATGCAATCAAGGCTTCCAAGCTAGATTGTTAGGCGTCCTACGTTTGCGGAGGCATGACATAACTATAGATTTTTAGATTGTGAAATTGGCGTTTTGAATGATGAAGAAGTTACTTCAGTAGTTCGTTCGAAAACAGGTTTCACAGACATTCATTTGGAATAACTGCTACATGGATCAGAGACGTGGATTTTAAAAAAAGTTGGCACCAAGTTACTGAAGGCATGCAGGAAGTAGATTTGGAGAAAACTAGGAAAGATTACTTGGAGCATCGAACGAATGAGGAGACACGAGTGATCATCACACAATAGAGGAGGTATTGAGGATCAAAAACCAATGGAGATATCTGAAAATCTATCAGGAAAGGACACCACCAATGTCATGGGCATGCATTCGATGGTCTATTGAAAGAGGTGATTGAAGAGTTTTCTGAGATTATTCGCGTTAAGAATGCGATGCAAACAAGAAAAATCTGCATTATATTTATTTCTATATTACTGTGAGGCCTTTCGTCGACTCTCATCAGGTGGTTGCGGTCCATTCATTAAGAAAGTGAAATGAAAATGAGACAATGCCATTTATACAAGAGGAATGAATAGTGATGACTGATGGCCACAGAAGAGTCAAAGTAATCGTCGATTCTTTTTGAATGCACAATCAAGGCTGTAGTGACTTAAGTTTTGATAATGGTTGGTTTTAGTGAAGATTCAATAAAGCAGAGACTCGATCAAAGACTCTTTCACAATTGCCACAACGGCAAAACGAATGATATGCCAAAGAAATTAAATGCAGCAATTTGAAAATTTGAATGTTTTCCAAAATTTGGAGATTCTCAAAATTTGAATTTTCATGCACCTGCAACTTTTTTCTCTGTGTATTTGTTACGCAGTCAAAGTTTGCATGCAGCATCTGCTCGGTATATAGAAATTCTCATATGAATTTCAATAGGCAACTGACATAGAACGGAGCTACATGCCTCCAAAGATGGTGAAAAAATACGGTTCGCGAAAAAACACAAAAAATTTAAGCTAATCTCACAACTTCCTATATTCTTGTTACCCGTAATAACTATGATAATTGTGTTGCTGTATATCAGTGTGTTTCACATCTGTGCATTTCAGCGGTAACCAGAATGCAGAAAGTTACACTAAGCGTTCAAAAAACGTGATTTTTCAAAAAATGCCGATAATGGCTGTCTTCATGCTGGCTAGCTTTTTTCTATATGTCAGTTTTGACTCCAAATTGATATTGAAACTCAGAAACATGCTCGATTACTTGTAGAAGAAATTTTACTAGTTAACCGATAGTTAAAGTGGTATAAATTAGCCAATTTTGATTTAGCACATTTTTTCAATGTATTGTGTAAACATTACATAAGTTGTATCGAGAAGCAGCATTTATTGCACAGTAGTACTTCAAAACGTAAAGTTGGTGTGCAGTAAAAAAGTATTCCCTTTGATCGATATAATATATGAAAATTTGATACATTGCAATGGAGCAAAATATGACTTACGAAGTTCGAATTTTGCTGGACTAGATATGTTTTATCAATCAACATTGTAATTTTGAATAGAGAAGTTTCAGAAAAATGCTCAGGATCCATTTATCTTACTGTTTTCTGAAGCAATCAGTCACTTTTAAAAATTTCAATTATTTTAATGATGAGACATCGTTCGCAACGAACTGGGGGAAGAGTCCCAAAGCATTTGTAACAAATACTATTTCAAAGTTTATTGTGTAGAAAAGTTGTGTGTAAAAGTTATTGTGTAGAAAAGATATGCAAGTCAATTAGATTGCGGTAGAAAATGATTTGAAGTTGTATGAAATATGTAGAATCCCCTTCAATAACAGATGAATGACTTATTGATTACCATGATCATCAGTTAGCATATAGAAAGATCCTCTATACAGGTGTTGCGTACTAAGTATCATCAGAACCCGGATCTAATACTCTGTATCTGTATTTACGCATGAGTCATACAACCCGTACATGCCGCACTTGGACCAGTGCTATCCATGGCCCCCAGTACATATTCAAACTCAAACTTGAGACATGCATAGAAATTATCCTAACATAAATGACAACATCATGCTAAAGAAAATAGAAATCATACATAGCAAAATTAAAGATAGAAAGTTCATCATCGTCATTGATAGCTGACGAGTGAGATCGTAACATTCCCCAACAACTTACAAAAAAAGAACGTTCATCTGATATCATGAGGAACCGGACAACCATATCTCACTACAGGTCGTCTATTCCTTCTTGGGTACCTGTTTCCCGAAACACGGTCCTCTTCAGCAGATGTTGTAGATGTTGGAGGTTGCTCGACGATATCCTCGAGCAGGACTTCATCCAGAAAATCATAAGCGTCTGGTACTTCCACAATACCATTGCCATCATCGTTTAACGGTTTTATATTGAATTGATTATATTTG
Source organism: Prostheceraeus crozeri (assembly GCA_907163375.1). NCBI lineage: Eukaryota > Metazoa > Platyhelminthes > Polycladida > Euryleptidae > Prostheceraeus > Prostheceraeus crozeri. The sequence continues at coordinate 93,513 of CAJQUW010004788.1, read as the reverse complement.
GCTTTATAACCAGTGTTGTCAAATTTCACTAAATATGTAGAAAGTCCATATTTCTTTTCGATAGTTCCTTTGTTGATGAATTTCGCACCCTTTCCATATCTCACTAATACCCGATCTCCCAACTTGTAAATGCCATACCGTGCCTGTGGTTTATAATATGATTTTGAAATTTGACGTTTTGAAATTGCAACAGAAGGCGTTTGTCCATCGACTTTTATAGCTTGCAGACGAATAGCCATATTGCGATTTGTCAATCTCTGGAACGGCGTTGAACCAGTAACTTCATTTGGTGTACTCCGAACATCAAGTAAAACTTTCCATAATATCGATTGGAAATCTACTCTTGGATACTGAGTACGTATTCTTACGATCCGATTCTTTAATGTGGAGTGAAACCGCTCAATACATCCATTTGACTGAGGAAAGTATACGGATGATTTAATGTGTGTAATATTACATTGCTTGAGGAACTCTTCAAAATCGCTTGACACAAAAGATCTACCGTTGTCACTGACCAAATACTCAGGCATTCCCCATCTAGCAAAAACATCTTGCAACTTTTCTATTATCTCTTTGCTGCCTCCGTTTCTCAAAACGTATACTTCCGATAACGGGAATATACGTAGATCGATAACAGTTAATAAGGTTTTACCTTCAAGCTTATTAGAAGGTCCAGTTAAGTCAACAGCAATCTTATGCCAGGCAGCAGTTTCTTTTTCCGCTACTGGTTTTATAGGTGCTTGATCGGAGCGACTTGAATTCATAACACAACAAGTACATTGCCTACAAAATTCCTCAATGTCTTTATCCATTGCAGGCCAATACGCATAAGGGCGAAGTACCGCTTTTAATTTATTTGTATCGATATGTCCCTCATGTGCTTGAAGCAAAAATTGCCGTCTTAATACTTCAGGAATAACAGTCCGATCACCTTTGCAAATTACATGTAATCCTTTATTTTCTTTAACTGTCAATGAATGTCTGAACTGATAATATGGTTTCAATGCATTATACTGTCTATCACTCTAGTTGTTATTTATTGCCAAAATTAATTTTTGTAGTATCAGATCTGTTCTGGTTTCTTCAGCTATTTGTTGCAGATTAATCGGAAGGCATTTTAAGATCGCGCAAATAGTTACTTCAGAAACGACTTCAGACTCTGACTGAGGAGCAGGTACGGAATTGCGAGACAAAGCATCAGCGAGTATGTTTTTCTTACCGGGAATGTGTACCAATTGAAAATCAAAATGCTGTATGCTTATCAACCAGCGCTGAATTCTGTTCGATACTTGATCAATAGGTTTGTTGTATAACCGTAATATTGGTAGATGATCCGTTTCAATCACAAAAGAAGTACAGAGTAGATATAATCGAAATCGATTTAATGCGAACACAATCGCTAGAAATTCTCTTTCTATTTGCGAGTAGCGTTGCTCAGTTGGAGTAGCAGTTCGCGATGCATAAAATACTGGCATATTATCCTGCAGCAAAACGGCACCAAAGCCTAGCTTACATGCATCACACTTTAACGTTATTTTCTTCGTCGGATCAAAATATGCACGCTTCTGGTATTGTAGAATTCCGTTTCTCAATCTTTCAAACGCTTCCTTATATGCAGATGTACAATGAAAATTATCCGTAAGAACAAGGTCTCTCAATGGCTTTGATAACGTACTGTAATGTGATATGAACTGGCTACCAACGTATGAAGCTAATCCCAGAAAACTTCGTAGACTATCACGCGAGTCGGGGAGATTCATTTTCCGTATTGCATCTACTTTTTCCGGAGACGGTGAAATACCATTGCCATCTAATACGTGACCCAAAAAATCGATAGAGTGTTTTTGAAACTGGCACTTTTGTTTGTTTAGACCGATACCTTCTTCTTGTAGACGTTCCAGTACTTTCATAAGTAATGCATCATGTTCGGCTAATGTTTTGCCAAAGACTACTATGTCATCTATGTAGTGGCAGACTCCGTCCAAACCTGATAATATATCGCTCAATATTCTTTGAAATATTTAGGGCGCTGAGTTTAATCCAAAGCATAGTCTCTTGTATTTAAATCTTCCGACAGGAGTTGAAAAAGTCAATAGATGCTGACTTTCTTCAGCGATAGGAATTTGCTAGAAAGAATTTTTACAGTCCAATGGGGAAAAAACTGTAGCACCAGAAATTCGTAAGCATAATTCATTAAACGTTGGTAATTGGAAAGTGTGTCGAATTACATTTTGATTCAATTTTCGCAGATCAGCACAAATTCTCAAATCACCGGACTTCTTGAACACTACGATTGTTGGTGCACACCACTCGCTTGGATCTTCTACTTTCTCGATTATTCCAGATTTCACCATATTGTTTAATTCTACTTTTAATTGATTGAAAAGTGCAGGCGGAACGCGTCGCGCAGGAGGTGTAAATGGTATTGCATTGTCCTTTGTTTGTATGCGATATTCGTACTTCCCGTTTAGCGCTCCACTCTGGTTAAAAACTTGATCAAAATGTCGTAGAATATCGCCAATAGGATGACATTCACTATCACTTGAAATTGCTGCGATAGGTAGCGATAGTTGACTATCGATTTGAGCCAGCACTTGTATAATTCCCAATTTATGACATAGTTTACCAGTCAATAGAACTTTAGCATGGAGACTTGTAAGATCAACTACATAGAACGTATCAACAACTGTACGATTATTATAAGTTACTGAGCATGTAGTTGAACCCAACACTGTTATAGAAAAATTCCCCCATGCTTTTATGGATGCTGTAGTCGGATACAAAGGACGTTTGGGTAAGATATCATTAGGTATGACATTGACTTCAGCTCCGGTATCCACGATAACTTCCGTTGTAATTCCATCAATTATTACATTGCGTTGAATTGGACAATTCTCAAAAGCTAATATTGAATATGGTGTAGCAATATTCTCCACTTGTGTCTCACCTTCTAAATGTATTTCATTGAGTGTGGATTGCGAACGTGAACGACATACACGAGCGAAGTGGCATTTTTTATTGCATAGCTTACAGACAGCATTCTTAGCAGGACAGTGGGGTGAATCTGCAACATGTAATGTAGAGGAGCATCGGTAGCACGTCTTCTTGTTGAAGTTTTTAGATCTGTCATTATCGTGCGATGAGTATTTTGGTTTCAACTCTTTATGAGGAAAAGGATTTTTCGGTTTCTTACCATAATTTGCTGCTGCACCTTTAGAAGAAAGTGCTTGTACAATAAAAGGATGCACTGCTCCACGCTCAGCACGTGCCCGTTCAAATGACTCTGCCTTAGCAAAGCAGTATCGCAAGTTAACGTGTCGGCAGATTCAGCAAGGAGTCGTTCTCCAAGACGATCATCTTTAATACCCACAACAAATATATCACGTAACATAACGCTTACGCTAGCTCCAAAATTACAATCCTTGGCTATTCGGCGTAAACGGCAGGCGAAATCAGTGGCAGATTCGTTGGATACTTTTTATTCTGTGGAACCTTAAGAGTGCCTCCTGTAGTGATTCTGTTCTCCGCCAAGCCTATTTCGCCTTCATTCGTTCCAGACTTCTGTACTGCGGTCCTGTTTTTGTCAATCTCCCTAGCTACCTTCTACGCAAAATTACTGCAGTTGAAAAGCGAGCCTCCCGCATAATAGGTACTGACATTACTCCCACGTACAACACCCTCCTTGAAAGAAGTTGTTGCTCCCTAATCAAGATGATAGCACATGTCTCTCTTCACCCCCTTCGAGAGTTCTTCATTCTGCGGAATCCAACCCCGTAACCGCCTTCCTATTGCTCCTCACTTCGCCAAAACCATCAGACTCCAATCTTCCTTCACACAGTTTTGTTCACCCAGATACTTGTAATTCCTCCATGCTTATGTATTTTGCTCTTTCACTGTTATACATGTCTACTGAATCATTGTTGTGGACTAATAAAGATTATAATAATAATTATTATTATTATAATTGCCTTGCCTCGTAGAATTGTTTTCGCAGTAGCAATACAGAAGTTCTACCTGTAAAATGATTATTGAATCGATCTATGGCTTTATCAAAAGAATCTTTAGGATCTGGAAGCCCGTCATAAATTGACAAACCGTCTGGTCCAATGCAATTTAAAAGTATAGGCAATTTTTGAGTCTCCTTGGCATCGACTATTTCCAGGTAATTCTTGAAAGTCCTTGAAAAGTATTCCGAGTCGCTTGTTTTTGGGTTGCTTGGAAGTAATGGAGGTGGAATCACAGAGCCAGATGCATGTGAAGAACTTGCAGTTAAACTTCCAGTCGTCGCCATAAATGTTGCGTACTAAGTATCATCAGAACCCGGATCTAATACTCTGTATCTGTATTTACGCATGAGTCATACAACCCGTACATGCCGCACTTGGACCAGTGCTATCCATGGCCCCCAGTACATATTCAAACTCAAACTTGAGACATGCATAGAAATTATCCTAACATAAATGACAACATCATGCTAAAGAAAATAGAAATCATACATAGCAAAATTAAAGATAGAAAGTTCATCATCGTCATTGATAGCTGACGAGTGAGATCGTAACAACAGGAAATGCATTTTTTGATGGCACCAATCAATAGGTAAACCTCAAATTGAAAACAATCGACCGGTTGATATTATAATATCATGGTATTGTGACAGCACTGATCATGAGGAGCCGCTCCATTCCGCTCTGAGGTTTTTCAATAGTTTTCCAAATTGATCACTTAATAATCACATTAAAGTGATTATATGCAAACCCCAAAACATGGTCTTTATGCAAGAATGGAATTGAATTGTTACTTAGACAAGAATGAAATGTAATCGCATGCCTTTTTATGACCAAATATATGAAATACCAATACATTTTGCATTTATTTTGAAAGGTTTGATAGAATCCGCCCAGCTTGTCTTCTTTTTATGAAACCTATAATCCTGGGTTACGATTAGTATCCCACAGCGTGCAGTTATAAGAAATGCTTAAAAACACCAATGGGATCAATAACACCAATTGTTCATATCAAACTTAATCAATGATTGACATGGGATATTGATTACGATACCTAAAATATTTGTACACGCCTGCTTCTACTCATTGGGAAGTCTTCACTTTTTAAATTCAATTTACGGAAGTGAATACTTGAAATAATTAGTAGGTACATTACAAATTAAAATCACATAAAATTTAGTCAGCTGTCGTCGTGTAATATCTATGTATCTAACCTAAACAAGCCTGCATTTGCAAATGAGAAGTCTAAACTATTTTATTCAGGTGTGATTTAATAATAGCGGTTCCCTAAATAATTCACATAGCGATCCCGAGAGGCAGTCAAAAGCTATTTACACTATCAAAACATGAAATTAACGCGGTATATGTTTCTCCAGTTCGTTGCGAATGATGTCTCACTATTGCAATAATTGAAATTTTTAAAAATAACTTATGCTTCAGAAAACAGGAAGATAGATGGATCCTGAGCATTTTTCTGAAGTACTATTGTGTATTGATGTTTTCAAGTACTATTGTACTATAAATGCTGCTTCTCGATACAACTTATGTAATGTTTACACAATACATTGAAAAAATGTGCTAAATCAAAATTGGCTAATTTATACTACTTTAACTATCGGTTAACTAGTAAAATTTCTTCTACAAGTAATCGAGCATGTTTCTGAGTTTCAATATCAATTTGGAGTCAAAACTGACATATAGAAAAAAGCTAGCCAGCATGAAGACAGCCATTATCGGCATTTTTTGAAAAATCACGTTTTTTGAACGCTTAGTGTAACTTTCTGCATTCTGGTTACCGCTGAAATGCACAGATGTGAAACACACTGATATGCAGCAACACAATTATCATAGTTATTACGGGTAACAAGAATATAGGAAGTTGTGAGATTAGCTTAAATTTTTTGTGTTTTTTCGCGAACCGTATTTTTTCACCATCTTTGGAGGCATGTAGCTCCGTTCTATGTCAGTTGCCTATTGAAATTCATATGAGAATTTCTATATACCGAGCAGATGCTGCATGCAAACTTTGACTGCGTAACGAATACACAGAGAAAAAAGTTTGGAAAAAATTCGAATTTCGTAAGATAGCTCTAAGATAGATCGCGCAATATTCAATATTGGAGCCTAATATTTCAGATTTGTTGTTTTTTAATGCATAGCAAACATATCATGTCCAAAAATCATCAAAATCGGAGACTGAGTGCCACGTGTCATCGGGTGAATCGTCGTGGAAGGATCCATATACGAGTATATACATTATCGTATATACATTTTAGTTCATGGTATTTTAGTCCCGGATCCCATTATCTCGACCTATGCAATCAGTGTAACGCCTCCGAGTTCATTCAGAATACTACAGTACACATGTACATCTAACTATAGATTTGAGATAATATGACAAACCTTGTCCTGCCATTTCCGATCTTCAATACATTTGGAGTATGGAGTTCTTGTGAAGGAAACCTGCAAGCGATGTTGCAAAAGATTATTTCATAACTATGGCAAAATGAAGCAACGAAATTTCCTAGATTTTCAATTTTATAACAATCGATGTATATTTTGTATTATGAAACAAAGTTTTTATGATATTGGAACAAGACGTCTCTTAAAGTGAGGTAATTACTCAAATTTGCTTTTTGAGGGCAGAATAAACATCTTTCGTTTTTTCAGGCATTTAATAATTCGTTTTTTTAAGCAATCACAATAATGCGTTGTAAATATTGAAATGTTTTCTTTACAGATACTCATCACATTTAGATACTTACGTCGCGTAATTGATGCCGTTCATCAAAAACGACTGACATCCTGATACCTTCAACATTTTGCAGAAGCGCTTTAAAGAGCACTGTATGGGAAGCATGGGAACCTGTATACTCATGAAGTTGATGGTGTAAAGGCATTTTGTAGCACATTTCTAAAAGTTGTTTTACAGGGTTGGAACGGGTCATCGGCCGGCTCATCAATTTTGAAGAGCCGCTGGCCGACCAGCTGAATGCATTCATTCTATAACTTATTGTCTAAAGAAATTGCAGCTTGTAAGAGCATGCAAATATAACAATTAATGTGCCGCGAATATTGCGAACAGTATTTCGAAAATTCATTTCAAGTCTTTATCCAAAGAAGTTGATGGAAACGTTGCCTGTTAAATCAAAAAACTTTTTGATAGTTAGCGATGACAAAACAGTTAAGGTGCTCAGAATAACCAGTACAACTCATGAGGAAAATTTGCAAATGTTTCGGTTTTAGAGAATAATGTTCACAGACATTTGAAAGATACTTGGAAAGGTGTACTCCATACGCAACTATTCAATTGTGCATGTAGTTTCAAACTCAACATTTGTCTCGCATTTGGCACATGGGATTTGATGAATTACGCTTGTCTGCTCGAAATTTGATTTTTGTTGCTTTAGATTTGATAAGATTGATCGAATGGTTGACCATGTTTTGGTGGCATACATTGTCGCTTCTGAAATGAATTTGATTCAGATGCAGCATAAAAAGTTTCCTTTTCTTCATTGCTTTTCAATTCTTGTTTCTCTCTACATTGTCCCATGTTTGACTTGTTAATCTGTCATCATAATCATTATCATTGAAAGGTTTGTAAAAATAATATTTTGTTTCTCTTTCTCGTGATGCTTCGCTACTGCAATGTTTTTCAATCAATTCAATGCGTTAAAATATTTGCAATACAATTTTGTTTGTGGATAATCGGATGATTGCTATTGAAGTGATGAAAATGTTTGATTACAATTGCATCCCAATGAGAAAGTTTATTTCAAAAAAATGTTCATATCATCAATATAATTACATACTAATTTAATAAACTATCATGGAAATGTCATTCACGGTCGCTTTTTTTCTACACGGGAAATTAATTGCCTTTCCATCTGATCGATTAGTTTGGTCAGTAATCACTTCAGGAGAAATCAAGACGAGAGAGATTTCTCTGTGTCAGCATCCAATCTACATATTTCTAATTCTTCAACAAATATTTCACTGGTCAGTTGCATCAGGTCACAGATATTCTTTCTCATGCAAATAATGGTCTTAAAGTCTGCTATATTTCAAGCCTGTCCGTAACTCAACGCATTTCGAAAGTCACACGCAAAATTTTCCATTGCACAAAAGCAATTTATCTCTTTATACGTAACCTGACTGACACTCCAGTGCAGAAAGTTGCCGTCAGATTTGCCTTTCATGACAAATTCTAAAAAAATTTAAAATTCTATTTCATAAATTTTTGATTTCGAAAAAGTGAATGTCACTTCGTAATTGTTCATTTCCCGCGAAGAATGAGAGATGAAATCAGTCAAGTTTTTCTGTTCATGTCAATGTTGAAATATTTTTGTAATAAAGATCTTCGCCGATACATTTCGGGATGTAACTGCATCCCATTTTCAGGGATGATAACATTCTGATAGAACATGGGATATAATCATAAGATTTGAATCTACACCACAGCTCAACAAAGAAAACAAAGATTTATGGGTATAGCGAATGCCATGCCCAGAACAAGATCTGAAATAGGGATGCAAAGCAGCTTACCACTCAAAATGAGTAAAAAAATCAAAAGAATTAAGAATTTCTGCAGTAATCCATTTCATTCTTGTTGTTTAGAAAAGGCTGATTTTTCTATGTATGTTGACCATTCCCGAAGTCTCAGGTTGGCGGGATCATGAGAAATTATTTGAACTGTTGTGTTCTTGATATTGCTCTGACATTGTTGGACATGTTTGCATACCGATGATTGCTTGATGGCAGCTCGCACTTTGATTCGTATATGGAGTGGTCTGTTTCATATATGGAACTGCCAAAATGGGATTCAATGTTGTCAAAAGTGTTCAAACGAAAAGATTAGTTTTGTCTTTGATTGGACATTCATTCCTTTAGAATGCAATTATTATAAATTCTGTTTTTACGATTTAGATAACCTGTCAATGGATGGCTGGATCAGGTGAAAGCTATATTCATCTTCTAACGATTGAAGATCCTATTTGTTTCACGGTCGACTTTGTCTGAGATGAAAGGATCTCAATACTAATGCTGTGCCGCTGTAGCGGCGTGAAGCGACAAGTAGTAGAATTCATAGGATTTTAGAACCACCATGCGTAAATTTTGATATATTTTGTTTGTCATTCAGAATATTTCTATTTTTTCGTATTGTTATATTTTACTATTGAGGTTCCGAAATCTCAATTTGAAAAAATGAGTAACGGAAACATTGGAGTCCTTTTAGCCAAACAGCATGGCTTTGATCGCTCAAATTTCATACGCATATCCTACTGCAGATTTTGTCACATTGAAAGCATGAATTGGTGAGTAATATATCCTTTTCTCGGTTCGATTTTTTGGTTTGACACTGTAGTTTGTCTGATCGAAACTGTTCCGTTTAATACATTCAACATTATTGTGAAAGTTATGAAAACAAAGGTGCATGCAATCGGCTTTGACGTGAGGAAAACGATGGATTTTTTAAAGAGTAGCCCTTCAGAAGAAAATCAATCGTCATCATCATCATCACGTATTAATGAAAGATTGGCTTTGAAGATATTGACCTAGAATCAGTCGACCGCAACTAACTTGTGGTTTAATGCGACATCAGGCCATGAAAAGTTTCTTCATGAGGCTGCGAAAGTCAGCCACATTTTTTGATTTTCATTCCATTGGCATCCTTTGTCCTATGTCGTTGTGCGGATCAGAGTGCTTCTAAGACATTGGCAACATTATCATTCAGCTTCTGCTATAAAATCAACATGAATGTTGAAGACTTTTTCTCCATTGAAAGAAATTTCCTTCAAAATCCAAGAGGATGTTCAATAAACTCTTTTGAGCTGAGACAACTTCTTTGAGCATAATTATTAAGCAAAAAATCATAGAAAGACATTGCTTATCGGAAGTGAACTGAAAAAAGAAAACATAGAGATGCACTTAATTTGGAACTCAGACGTAAACAAACGATATGCATTTTACTTTTGACTGAATAATAATAGATGAGTCATGGACTGAGAAAATTTTCCATGTTAATATCCGTGTTCCATAACTGACGCGTACTCAATACACTAGTATGCTCTAGGAACATCAAAAGGTGTTCTACGAAGTCTTCATCACATCAAACTTCTTTACATTATTTATTCAATTTATTCAAGTATTTCATTATGACTGAAAGATCATCTCGCTGATCTTACCTAGAGCAAAGGCATCGACATGTCTTGTCTTGTTTTTATACGTCAATATAATGTATTTACTTTCAAACATGTAGTAGAAATACATCTTGTAGTTATCCGTATTTTCAACATACATTTTCTGAGGCCTGTTAGATGTTCTGTCCATCATTTCGATCCTTTTATGTTCAATTTTAATCTTTCTTTCAATCGTCATAGGCGAAATTATAAGTTTTAATCGATAAAGTTGATTTTCCAAGGATTGTTTGGGCTCGATGACTAGCGTACGTACATTTCTACTGACAGATGCAAGTGACACGTCAATTCAGTATTTTACCACTAATTGGCGAGTGCTTACGTATAATGCGCACGCTTTTTGAATGTCAAAAACTAAGCTGTCGCGAGGCTGACATTTCGCAAACTTGGAATATTATCCGTTATAACATCTGTGTTATTTTATTTTAGCTATAATCGCGATGCATATTATATTCGTGCATCATGTGTTGCAACTACATGTTTTGCATGTGAGATAGACAGGAGACCTACTACACGTGGTTAATTATACTGCATCTCCAAAAATAAGAGCTCTCTATAAGTTGATCCAAAACATGAGCCGTATATCTATGACCAATAAATCAATAAGAAAAGATTTTAAAAAATTGCCACTGGCTTTCGCAGGATGAGGGTTGGTTAACCTTGTATATACTGTATTCCATGATAGATGATCTTTATGCATATTTCTATATCGTATTTTTCTATGTCTGCATTCTCATGTTACATCATTTTGAAATTTTGTATAACTGCTATGCATAATCACTTTCGCTAAAGAATCTCGAAACGCTGAGTCAAAAATCTCGCTTTTCATTCCAGCGACAGCCGGTGGCAATTTTTTCTTAATTAACATCATCCAAGAATGGCCAATAAAAACCTTAACCGTCTCTACAAGGAAAGATTGTTTATGCACCATCATAGGCCTACTATCTCATCTCTTGACTGCATATTCAGACTTTCAAAACAAGGCTCTCAAAAGGTGGAAAATATTTTTTGTACTTTACTTCGATAGCTTTTGAAATAGACACCCTATTGACTTGATAAATGAGGTACAAAGGTCAAAGGGAATTTGCAAAGGAATAGTGTCTTGTCCCACTGATCTCATGGAGACAGATGTCCAATTATCTACTATCAAAAGCTATGCATTCACCTCCACTTCGACTCCGAGAAATGTAATTTTTGATTCTCGTGGATTCTGAACATCAATCTCCTGTAGTCAGAGGGATACTGTGCCCATATACTGCTTATAATACATAATTACCTATACACTACTGGTATACTTATTTCACTCTTCCCTGGGGATGTCATTAATCCATAGTAAATTCTCAGCGTTAAATATGCTATTTTATTTATCCACGAAACTAGGAAAACATGCATACTCGAATATCTACAAAACCGGATAGTGCATAGCTATGGAATCGTGAAACAAAATTTTGTGCGACTGAACGCGCGTCAAAAGCTATGTATTCACCTCGCCTTTGGCTCGAGGTATATACATAGCTTTTGACACTCGCGGATTATTAAAATTAAAATCTCAAAGTCAGCGAGATTCTGATTTTTCAAATTATTTGTGATGCACCTTGGAATTTGAAACACTTCCATCAAGCATTTTACGCAATTGAAATTTTGTGCAATTTTACAATTTCATTTAGTACATATTTTTTCAATAGTTTGCAAATAATAAGCGGCGTGTAATTCAACGTTTTCAAAATATTAAATCACTACCTGCATGTTTCATATTTCAGGACGTCGTAAATTATTTAAAGATGAAAATTATTTTTTGTCGCTTCACACATCTTGTCGGAGTTTTAAATTTCCGGCAAAACAAATTTATTCAAATGATTGTCAAGTCACTTGATAATATCGCTGAGTTTTTCCAGACTAATAACTGACGGACATGAGGGTCAAGCAAGGCGAGGACAATCATGATATCAAATTTCTATTTTCATTTCATGAAATGGAAGAAGTTTAAAATATTCTCAACCTGAAGTGAAATCAACTCTGCTGATTGTTTGTGTGAAACAGCTTTTTCATATTCTACATACTACTTTTCTTCGAAATCAGAATAAAATGCATTCTATTTCGTCAAACGTGAAATTCTCATCACAGTGAATGATGTAAAGGAAAAAATTGTTCAATATCCTAAGAAAGCAAAAAACAAGCGACTGTAGCTTCAAAAATTGATTACAAACAAATGTTTACTTATGGAAACAACTATACCGATATTGTATGCGCTTCATTATGTGATATTCAATTGATTGTACAAAAAGATATACTTCAAGATAGAGTCTATTTGTTTTTAGTCAATTTTTATATGGTCAATACTTATCGCGATGAACATGTAGATTCCTGAAGGTACATTGGTTTCAATGTGTAAATGCAAAATGAGGATCATCCAACCTTTAAGCAGTAGAAAGCATTTGCAAACTACTATAATGACATTGATTTTCATAACAAATGTGACGTCAGGAGTACATACAACCAAATCTATGACATAAAATCAGATTTCTTAGCGGGTCTGGCGAGCCTAGACCTATGGTTCATCAGCAGAAACAAAAACGGGAAAAAGCTCGATCATTTTTCTCGGATTATTAGAATATATATATATATATTAAAACTTAAGAATTTACAAAGTAGAAAGTAGAAAGTTTGTAAAGTAGAAAATTTCATCATTCGGACCACATTTCATGGTAAGTTGACTGTCAGAAAGATATGTTCATCAATGAGCAATTGTAAAGCGTAGCATGGTGAAAGGGAGTCCATGTAGTGTTAAAATTGCAACATGCCTATATTGATATCGTCCTCTCAAAGCTAGCTCTCTCAGGCTCCCCGACAAGGTTTTACTGATCAATCTATATAAGCCATAGAACATGCGCCATGATAAACTAAAACACAATGTACATGTAGCCTACATAGAGACCTGCGCCACTGTTTTCTACTCATCTAAATGCTTCTCAATACTTATAATGTACAGCATGTACAAGGATGCTTGAATTCTTAATTGGAATAATAAATATTGTCAATCCATAATAGATAGTGTAAAATAATTTAGTAAAAATTGTCGAAAATAAGGAAAATAATTAATAGTGTCCGTTACACGGCCTTTATGATGCAAAATTACAAAGGGAAATTGATTAAAACATAAATGCATCTTTAGGGTGTTAATAATCCCCGGAAGAAATAGGCACAAGATTGATTTACAAGCATAAATTAGCAAGTGGACAGACCGAGCGTCCGTTACGCGAGTGTCAGTGACGTTGAAAATGTAATTATGAAATGAAGCCAAAGCAGTTGTGTGCTTAATGAATATTATGTTTTAAATGTCTCATGTCTCTAGTTTTAGGAAGATATCGGTTGAAAGTGAAACTCCTTGTCAATTCGCAAGGTTTTTCAGATGAAAATCAAAAAGTTGAAATTAGATTTTTTTTTCCTAGATCATTCGTTACGCCTACTTTTTGGGCTCTCTTATTGGCTTTGGTACGAATTTCGGTCTGATTTTTCTATGAGATGAATAACTAATATAAACTAATATGTTAGTAAAATTTGGCAGCAAATTGTTCGATAAGCAGGAATTATTAATAAAATATCGCAGTCAATATAATTAAGTATAACATAACATTTTTCTAATTTTCGATAAACTAATTTTGTTTCATCGTTTCATTGTTGGAGAACTTAAATGCAATTCTTGTAAACCATTATATTATACAGCCGGCGCTTCGGATGTCCACAGCATCCATCTTCAGGGCAAACTAATGAAATCATATTACAGAATCAGTGAATAATAATTTTGAATCAAGTTAGCCTGTAATATGATTTCATTAGTTTGCCCTGAAGATGGATGCTGTGGACATCCGAAGCGCTGAATTTTTAATAAAATGGCTTGAAAGAATTGCATTTACGTTCTCCAACAGTGAAACAAAATTAGTTTATCGAAAATTAGAAAAATGTTATGTTAAACTTAATTATATTGACTGCGATATTTTATTAATAATTCCTGCTTATCAAACTAATATGTATGTGTAATCCGGAAGATCTAGGATGCTGTAAACTGCCTACAGAGCTTAAAAAGTCTTGCGAACGATCGTCCGTTACTATATGGAATTGTCCGAAAATAATGTCCTTCGTCCTCTACAGGTGAACGATATTTGTAGCCAAAGCTCGGTATAACATCAAAGTTTCTAAAATTCCGTAAAAGTGGGTTATTTTATGCTTTTGATTGCTATTTATAGTTGAAAGACGTGCGAGTTGCGAAATATGTTGAGTCTTGTTTCCATGAATTTCCGAGTAATACTTTAGGACTTTCAGAGGGGACACTTCGGGTATGGATGCATTTCAGAGCCTGGTGTTACACTAAGCGCTTTTTCTCCATTTATCTTTGAAGGCGGATATTCTAAAGCTGATTACAACTGCTCCTTGGAAAAGTAGACTACCACGCTTGTGACGGTGACATGAAGATAACAATCTTTCCTCCTTCCCACGAGTGTCCTTGCATCTCCCCTGATATTTCTGTTAAGATTCTAAACGAAGATGCATTGCAGAGATATCGAGTTTTCTTGGTCTCTATAGGAGATATTACCAGCTTTGCACTTAGATCTCTGCTGAAATTCAAATAGTGGCTTCTAGAGGAACCTATCTGCCTCTCTTTTCCGAGGGGAAATGAAGTAATACTCTTTCCTGATTTGCTTTTTTGATCAATCAATACATGTCGATCGTGAAAGGGGAATGAATATCTTAATACCGGTAAGGATGCAGTTAACTGAGATAGAAACCTATTCCTCAATTCGGTAGAATACGAAAACTGGAGGCACGCATGCATCAGAGTTGTTGAATAGCTGATGTTGGACGCTTTCTTTTACAAGTGCATCCTCAATATATGCAACCTACAAACACATTGTACACATGGAAATACAAATATTCATGCACTCGCGTAAGGGTTTCAACCATCACCATAATTTGAATACATTTCATCACTCGAATCATTAATTGGTTTTGAAAACGAAGGGAAAGAGAATCAACAGGATGAAGGGTTGATAGCATGTGTCTTGTCATATTATGCAATATGTGTCTACGAGTGATGCGCAAGAATTGATTTGTTTACCCACTCTATGCAGAAAACAGTGTCTCATGTGAATAATCAATAGTCATTAACAAGTGGATGGACAATTCCTTTACAAAGTGATTTTCACTTCTGATCTTCTGATGGCATTGAAATGTCAACCATTCTAGTTGCTACTACGAAAAAGGCTAGCTTCATCAAAAGGTATAGTAGGCAAAGAAGAAGAAAAAATTGTATTCAGATACCAGCTCCATTAGTTTACTATGGAACGCTTCGTTCAACCAGCTTGTTCGAAGCACATTTTGGTTCTGATTTTCCAGAGAAGTACAGAAAACCGACACTTATTAGAATGAAGAAGGCGCTGGAAACCGTCGGTTAATCAGGTTAAGGCAACAGATATGCTTCTTCTAGTTTCAACCCCATCCATATAAGGGGGAGACCAATCGCCTCCCCCTCGCCTTTGCATTTCTCCCTGAACTTCATAGACAAAGTCGTCCAACCTACACTTTTGTGACTTATTTTCAGTGCGTTTTCAAAGTTTTCACCAAAATTTATTGGAATTGGTACACTGGAAAGTCAAAATTGCCAATCAACTTTATCAATTTCCCTCCGTACTCAAATGAACTTCTCGGTGCATTCAACAATTTGACATCGTGAATACTAATCATGAAAGAAAATGAATTCAGATAAAAATCAAATGAAATAAAATTTCAAATATTTCAAAAATCTGTCAAAATTGGTGTTTCAATTTTTAAACTGCTATTCATAGTACCAAGATGAGCAAATTAGAGCAAATGAACACCACCATTTAAGTTCGCAAGTTAGACAATATACATGTACTTGTAGATAACATTGCAAATGATTACAAATTGAAGGTGTACATTTGCTAGCATAAATCTCTGAATGAATCTCTTTTAATTAACTTTCTCTCTCAGAGGTAGATCGAATTGCTTCACAAGTCGCACATTTTGATCAACTGCAAAGGATGCATTCTCGTCTTTTAAGAGATGCATGATAGAACTATAATAAAATATTGCTAGTTTATTAGACAGGATCAATATGATCAATAGAGATCAACATAGAAGGATTTTGAGATACAAGAACATCGAACTTCACTCGAAAAATTACGTTTATTGATGTTACTTAGTTAGTGATAATAGACAGCAGTGCATTATTCAAAGTTTTAAGCAAAATAGAGTTGGAAAATCATTTATGGGTGTGTTTTGCAGATAGCACTAGCATAATTGCATCATTGGCTGATGGAATTGCAAGATGTGTTTTACAGATAACGTTAGCAGATACGCTGGCAGATTCAGACTTGCAGTTTGAAGAAAGCCATCCCAGCACCCTCCCCACGACAAAGCTGCAAAATGTCTTACAAAAATATTGCTACTGATGCATGTGTGTATTCAATGTGCCAAAGCTTAAGTTTGGCTGATCATTTCAAAATGACGCTAGTATATGCTACCTACTAATAATGAAGCAGCAAGGTGGTATGATAATCGTCATACCTTTTCTTAATTTACTTGCAAAATTATTATATCCTGTTTGATAGCTTCAATCATTCCCATTTATTCAAGATCTGACATTGCAATCAAGTTTCATGAGAACTGTTGATCAACGGAGTGGGCAAGCTCATTTATCTTTTATGGAAATATTTTTCCTATGTATCGATTTATCATCATGCTGTATTTTGAACGATAGCAGATGACAAAGAATAATTCATAATCCTACAAATTAACGAATAGTTTTTAAAGTAGAAATAAGAGAATTCTTTTTGAAAGCATACTACACTGCATCAAAACATGCTAAAGCTGCGGTTTAGTAGCAAAACGTAGTTGCTCCACAACTTTGGGTGGAAACTGAACACTGAAATTCTTGATTATATGAACCAAACTTCATGAAAAATTGCAGAACAGGCTATAAACCCATAATTTCCATAGATAGCCATCATTTTTTATTTTCGCGAAAATATGCGCTTTCATGAAAAGTGCAGGTACTACTTTGTACCGTACAATGTAGTTAGGAAAACATCTGCATGGTTTAGTTAGTGCAAATAAACGAAATCATCCAAATCATAATTTCTCTAGCAGCGCCTTCATAATAAATGCATTATGCATGAAACACATATGATTAAGCAATTTATCATACATTTGCTGGATGAAATTCAATGAAGCAAGAAAAAACCGATGTGGAATGCAATTGATTGATGACGGATGACAGGGGGTTTAAATTTTCAAATCAAAAATGAATTCTCAGCTTCTCCCCCTCGAAAGCTTTAGCTTATACATTGCTTTGGAGTATTGCTATTAGGAAGATACATTTACTAGATTGCCTTTTATTATACAAGCCTACAAAAACCATCAAGTATAGCCTATACGTCTGTGCTTTCGGGAGCCGACTCTCATTGTCAAGGATCAACATGCAAGTGCCGGATAATCTGAATAAGCCACAATTTTAACTTTTAATTGAATATTGAATATTCTTGCATCATCATCCCTAGATCATCTGATTCCGAATTTCATGATTTTCATAGTGAAATGGTAGATTGATGTCTAGAAGGAGATACCAATAGTATACAATTCCATAATAGAGATATTTTATACCAATTAGTTCAAATAATTGAGCTATTATTGAGAATAATTGCAATTCGCGTGACATGATTTTATAAAATACACCGGTGATCTGATGCCTCTGATGTATTTTTATATTCGAATATCATTAAGAATTGTAGTTAGGAGCACAACAATCACTTGTCAAAATTGATGCTTAACCATTCATTACCTCAGGCAGTAATTTGGCGCAATCGTTAATAGCATGACGCGCTGTAGGAATGAGCAAATCACCCTTTTTAAATCGCTCCAAACAACTCCTGCAAATTCAGTTCGCTAAAGAGAATGAACAAGATTTTTTTCTTATAGCACATAAATTGCATTTTACTCAGGCTCTTTTGAACCGATAAAATTGATAAAACTGACAATATTAATTATAAAGATATCATGAGTAGTGCTTAAAGTATATTACTATTATTCGTATAATAATTGCATCAATACATTGGTGGATGAATGAGCATGTTACCTATAACTTCATTTGTACTTTGTTTGTAGTCTATAAGTGATTTGAATTAATAAGATGCTTGAATTTCCAAGAAATTGATCAAAATTCTCAACTTTTAAAAAGTACTCTTCTAAAGGGCAATTTTTTGATGTTCCCATGGGTCAAATTTGACAAAAGTTTGATTGTTCATCAGAAATATCTGGCAAGTAAATGTCACAAATAAAAATAGTAGTAGCTATAACAGTTTTGGAGTAAATCAAAAATTGTTTAATGGCCCTATCCTCCCCGTCGCAAGTAAAATAGGGGTAAAACACGCATTCAATAATCAGACCGTAGTTTGCCACGTCGAGAAAATTATTTCAAAATACATTTTGAAAACTTGAAATATACCTTGCCGATCAAAACACATGTCTGGATGACCTCAAAACAGCTGTTGCTCCTTTCAAATGACGAATTGAAATCAGAAACCCTTATTAACGATTCTTCATGTTATCGATTTATCATGTTCTTAAGTCTTATGATAGGCTATGCAAAAGATAATATTCGTCAAATTATGCTTCATTTGATCAGTCTTGTTGTGAAAGAAAAAATTTATTGGCATATTAGGTTCACCATGCATTTTCGCGGCAATTAGCAAGTAGTCTTCAGTATTGAACTATGCTCTTGATTTGTTGCATGCTTAAATTCTTTCTTCCTATGATCAAAATAAGACAGTAAAATATCAAATTCGTCGAAATTCTCACTTTCGGTGCATCGCCTGAGAACCGGTGTACCGTTCACAGGAATGTTAGTTACTATTAGTATTACTATAGTAGTTCTCTGCATCTTGTGAGGGATGATTTTGAGGGATGACAGACAATAATGATAATGTATTATTTAGAAAATGAGCGACTTGCATTGCTCATATCCACGAAAACACTCTACATGTATACCTCAGCACATGTCTAATGATTATGTCAAGCATCAGCACAGATATCAGAAGACATGCAGCAAAATTTCTGTAGATTGTTTGCACCACAGAATTAAATATTTTGTTTATCTGCTTCGGTTTGCTAGAAGTGTGATTAATACGAAATGGACGGCACATTGTGGAACCTATTAGGTGGGCAAGAAGGAATTCCTAATACCTTACAGAGATAGGAAAAAAGTCGTGCGTCGCTTGCGGATTAATGTGAGTTCCAGTAAAATGCTTCGATTGCCAAAATTCCTACAGATTCGAAGAATTCAGATCACTGCCCAACAAGTTTTCTCCATAATGTTGACCCTTCCGATCATTATTAAAGAAAGCAGCAGGCGTACGAAAATTAGTTCACTTGATGATTTCACATCCTCTCCTCGGCATTGCTCACTGTATAGTGCATACATTGAATCGAAGCCACACATCGATGTGTGTTTTGGTGTGCGCGAAGTGATAGCACAGCACGCACGCATCTCTCACTGGCTCTGGTGTCCTTTGCTGACAGCTTATTGTTTACCATTTCCAATAGCAAGCGATACACGAATTATCCATTCGAGAAGGAGCAAGTTGTCTAATTCCGTGATGTGCTATTTCGATATTAAGGTTAGGTTACATACAATTCTTCCTTTCTAGGAAACCGAAGCGCGCGCAGATGAATCTAATTCTGTGGTTTGCAAACTATCAGATTTGGATTTACGATACTCTCATGCTCTGGCGGTGTGTCGTGCGTGTGACTACGTCATCATGATTCATGTCCGTCTGTCCGATAACACTGAGTGAACTGATACAGTAAAACCTGCTTACAATGGACCCTCTCCATAATGGACACTCGTTCTCAGTGGACAGTTTGTCCTGCATAAATGCTGTTTGCCATTGAAATGCCCCTTTTCATAATGGACACCTGCTTAACGTGGACAATGGACAGCATTTTCTCACAAATTACCTGCGTGATGTGGACATCATAATTGGCACACCTTGTCGAATTTCCATCTAATTTCTTTTCAAGTGGACACTATTGTCCATTTGTGTAAACACTTCAGTTTTATAACGTGGAAAGCAGACACTGCAACGATTCAGTAACAAAGAAAGATGATTAAGTGAATATGCTAGGATGATTGACAACAAGCGTTCATCATCGCCCGGCCAAAGTAAACACAACCAACACCATCACTTTCAAGCATCTTCAAGAGAGCCGAAATGAAAAGATCGAGATGGACGATCTTACGAAGCCGACAACACCAACATTCGTTGCTTAAGTAAACAAGCTTGACTGGTCAACACGCTGGCAACTCACTCCATTGTTAGACTGGCTGGAGAATTAAACCAATTTCATCACTTTCTAATTTGGTTACAAGTCATCATGACGTCCCGCAAGCGATCAATGCTACCTATTTCAGAAAAAGTCAAATGCATTCGTTTGAGTGAGAAAGGCCTGTCCATCAGAAAATTGCCGAAGAGTTGAAAGTAGGCAAGAGTCAGATAGGCAACATCCTCGGAAAGAAAAAGGAAATTTTAGAGAGTTTCTCTTCCGGTGAAATGAGTTCAAGCCGCCGCAAAATTGTCGGAAAACGTCAAGCATATCCTGAAATCAACGAAAAGACGTGGGATTGGTTTCGATCAGCGAGATCCAAGAATATTCCTCTCACAGGCCGGATGATACAGGAAAAGGCAGCGATGATAGCGAAAGAACTAGGAATTTCTCAGTTCAGCGCAAGTAACGGTTGGCTGTATGCTTTCCAACAGCGACACGGCATATCCCAGATCGTCCTCAGCGGAGAAAGTGCTGAAGTTCCAGAGGAAGTTGTAAGTGACTGGACCGACCGACTGATAGAACTGTGAACTCTCAAATCATGGAGTGAATACCAAGATCAATTGAAGGACCTACTACGAAGAGCGGTGGAATCGAAAGATACGGACAGTGTAGAGATGTTAACTACTCTTCAAGAACGATTTCGAATGATGCAGATGAAACTATGACGGTGACCAAACAAACTACGATTGATAATTACTTTAAACCACAGTGAAATTATTTTTTTGAAAAATAATATGAATTCATAAATATGTACACGTATATCAATAATATCAATAAATATCAATAAATTCAAATATGATGATTATCCTAGATTCTTGAATGATCCACTATATAATCGACATTATCAGAATATTAGTTATTTGATATTTTTTGAAATAATAACAAAATGATATGATAATATTATCACGATAAATGGAATCATTGTGGACAATTTAAGGAGATAACATATTTTGGACAATGGGGCCGCGCCTACAAGTACATTAACAAAATTATAATAATCGAATACGCTGATTCTTTGCAAAGCTTATGCCGAGATAAACATTTTAGCTACCACTTACTGATACCTTTACATAATGGACACCTGTTCTCAATGGACACTTTGATCCACCGAAAATGGTGTCCATTACAGACAGGTTTTACTGTATTCACCGCACCGTTTCTACATGTATAAATGTATTGTGCATGCCGCCGCTGAATAAAGAGTTTCTCGTTGCATACACAAGTCGTTTTCATATCTTCATGCAACAAACTTGGCGATCTCTTACGTTCTCTTTTCACTTGCCGGCGGCATACTGGTATTATTTAACTATATACTGGTATTATTTAACTATATACTGGTATCATTTAACTTTCTTCTGGTACGTACAATACGTCTGTCTGCTAGCTGTAGGCCTACGTCATGGCTCATTCGATAAAGCCCCCAAGAGAAATAGAACTAGATTCTATTGACATTAACTCCTTTGAAATATGGGTACATGCTTTTGAAGACTTTTGTTCTTTGACTAACCCCAAGATCGATGACGAAGATAAAAGAAAGCTATTCTTAGTGGTAGCCGGATTACCTACTAGAAGTTTGGTTTCCAATTTGGGTACTGATGTATCAACTACCCCAAAAATGATCAATGCCCTACGTGCTCACATGAAGCCAATCAAGTCAGTTGTGATTGAAAGATTCAAATTTTTTAATGCTAAGCAACAACCTGATGAGACTATATCGAAGTATGTAGTTCGTTTGACTGGGCTAGCAAGTTCATGTGACTTTGAGGATGCGATCGTAGACAAAATTCCTAACCAGTTAATCCGAGACCAACTGATAACAGGTGTATCAAACCCAAAAGTGACAGAGAAACTACTTGAAGTAGGAAACATAAAGCTTACTGATGCTGTGAACAGAGCAACAAGTATTGAGCAGGCTGAAAGTGACTTATCGAAATTGTCAGACAACTCTGCCTTTGTGACCCCAGTGGTTCGGACAAATAAAAAAGTCCAACATGAACATGATGCCAAATCGATACATTGCTATCACTGTTTAGAGTACGGACATATTGCAAAGTTTTGCAAGAAAAAGGAAAAAAACATATGTACATACTGTAAAAAGAATGGACATCGCGAAGAAAATTGTTTCAAAAAACAAAAAGATATCAAATCGCTATTCATGATGAATTCCACAAACTATGCAAATTTACCATACATTGATGGTACGTTGAACGGAAAACCTGTACGGTTCCTGATAGATACTGGCTCATCGAAGTCGATTCTGAGCAATAGCCTTGTTGACAGGCTTGAGTTATCTAAAACCATGAGGGAAGGAACAGTTGTTATGTCAGCCAGCGGAGATTCTATTAATCTTGATCACGTGGTACATGGTATGTTGAGCATCGCTAACTTGAATCGAAAGGTAACTTTCTATGTTGGGGACTTAGTTCCTGATGCAGTGCTAGGCATGGACCTCCTGCGATCCTTGCCGTTTTCCATGTCACTAGCTGAAAATTGTATATTTTCGATAAGTCCAGATTGCATTGATGAGTTTCAGGACATCTTCGACAAAGATTTGAAGGATTCTGTATTGCAAAATTATACACCCAATGAGATCATTCCAATCATTGATGAAAAGCCTAAGAGGGCTCCAGTCCGGCAGTTACCAACCCCACATGAAAAATTTGTTAAGGAAAAAATTTCAGAGCTCCTAAAAGCGGGTGTTATTGAGCCTAGTCAAAGTCCTTGGAGATGTGCTCCAGTCATAGTAAACAAAAAGGATGGTAGCAAACGTATGACAATTAATTACAAGCCAGTCAACTCTCAAACAGTCTTCGATGCGTTTCCTCTAGCAATAATTGACGAGCTTATCTCAAAACTCAGTACAGCTAAAATTTTTAACAAACTGGATTTTAGTCAATTTTACCACCAGATACCACTAAGTGAATCTGATATGGCTAAAACCGCCTTTTCTGCGCTAGGCCAGCTCTGGCAATTCACACGATTGCCATTCGGGCTCAAAAACGCTGTCGCAGTATGTTCACGGATTATGAATAATCTTTTCAAGAGATATAAGCGGTTGCTTAGTTTACCTGGATGATCTCTTAATATACGCCGAAAAAAAAGAAAAACATGATGATATTCTTAGGCAGGTTTTGTCAAAAATTCGCCAGTCAGGTCTTGGACTCAATCGTAAGAAATGCAAATTCCACCTTTCAGAGATAGATTTTTTGGGTGTTAAAGTGATTGACGGTAGCGTCCAGCCTACTGAAGAAAGGTTATCTGGAATATTGGATTTTACCTTACCAAATGATTTCAAGTCATTAGAGCGCTTCATAGGCATGGCGACCTATTTTTCAAAGTTCATCGACCATTTCAGCGATGTCATGAATCCGTTATTCAAAATGAAGCAGTTGCTAATCGCAGATAACGTGATCACCAACCCTAAAATCGATTTTTGGTCAGTTGAGTTGACCAACAGTTTCAGTTAGATAAAAGAAAGTTTGCGTAGAGCTGTATTGGTGCTTCCCAAGCCTGATGAAGAATTAGTTCTCAAAACTGATGCGTCTAATGAGTGTATCGCTGCAGTTGTAGAAACAAGTGATGGTCGACCAGTTTCATTTCTCTCTAGAAAGTTGATAAAATCCGAAGTCAACTATGACATAACCGAGAAGGAAGCGTTAGCAGTTTATTGGGGTATAACAAGGTCAAAGATGTTTTTACAAGGGAGAAAATTCAAAGTCTATTCAGACCACAAATCGTTGCAGTACCTATTCAATTCTGACAAAGCTACTCCAAAATTGATACGATGGAGACTTTCTTTACAAAACATGGATTTTACTGTTGAATATCGACCAAGAAAAAACAACGCAGTAGCCCTCCAGAGTTAACGCATTGATTGATGATCCAGTTTTGATAAGTGTAGATGAGGTAAGGCGGGCTCAGTCGTTTGACCCCGAGGTCAGGGCGGTTTCCAATAGCCTAGGCAACGAACACAAACCCCCGTCTGTCAGTTATAACTTATGGAACATGAGGAAAAAATTAAAGCTGAGAGAGAAAACTTTGTACAATGTCAAGAATTTGATTTTTGTCCCATTTAGCTATCGTTTGAAGCTACTTACGCTGTGTCATGGCTTGCACAAAGGGATAACCTCTACGATAGAAACTCTACATGAAAATTTCTTTTGGCCATGAGATTACAAAGATATTTCTGATTTTGTGAAAAGCTGTCGTATTTGTGCTCTGACTCGTCCACAGTTTTTGAAACCACAAAATTTACCGATCATAACGAAAGCTCCTTTGGAGGTCATAGCTCTCGACTTCGTAGGTCCCCTACCTATGTCCGAAGGTTTCAGATACTTCATCACATTTATTGATACCTATTCAAGGTATGCTTTTGTCGAACCGGTTAAAGATATGACCGCGCAATCTCTAATTGTTGATTGCAAGAAGGTGTTCAGTTTCACTGGGTTTCCAAATGCAGTTTTGTCTGACCGGTGCACGCAATTTTGTAGCTCAGAATTTCGTACTTTTTTACATAACTTCAATGTCAGTTGGATGACTACCCGTGCTTATTCCCCAAAAAGTAACGGCTGTTGCGAAAGATTTAATGGCACCATTCAAAAGAGTATATTTTCTTACCTGACAGACAGAGGTATAGATCGGTCTAGATGGGTTTCGGCATTACCTTCAGTTTTATTGAATTACCGTACATCGATACATTCAGCAACTGCCTGTCGTCCAACAGACCTGTTCTTTAATTTCAAGGTTATCGGCATTACTCCTCCAGCCAGTGATTTAAGTAGGAGTACTTTGTATGAAACGTGCACTCAAAAGTTATCCGGAAGAATGACAACTTACAGTAATGGCTCTGACGTCAACATCAAACCAGGGCAGCATGTGTTAGCACGTAATCCTTTTAAAGGAAAGTTCGTGGAAAAAGGAAAAGAAGCAGTAGTTTTGAGCAAAAACAATCAATTCTCAGTGAAGTTACAGTACTTAGATACATCTAAGATAGATTCTGTACATTTAAATAGGATCAGTGTGTTGCCGGCAGGAGAATCAAGGAGGTCTAGTCCTGCATGTCTTGAGTACGATGACTCCCATAATTCCCCCTACTATTCCTATCCTCATCATGTTCCATCACAGCATTTTCAGAGATCTCAATTTCCAACATCAGCATCAGCGGAATCTAAACAGCCACCGAATCCGAGGCGCTATCCTGAAAGGCTACGGAAGAGGCCCGACTTTTATGGTATAACTGAATCAACAGCCCACTCAGTTGTTGTGAAAGAAAAAATTTATTGGCATATTAGGTTCACCATGCATTTTCGCGGCAATTAGCAAGTAGTCTTCAGTATTGAACTATGCTCTTGATTTGTTGCATGCTTAAATTCTTTCTTCCTATGATCAAAATAAGACAGTAAAATATCAAATTCGTCGAAATTCTCACTTTCGGTGCATCGCCTGAGAACCGGTGTACCGTTCACAGGAATGTTAGTTACTATTAGTATTACTATAGTAGTTCTCTGCATCTTGTGAGGGATGATTTTGAGGGATGACAGACAATAATGATAATGTATTATTTAGAAAATGAGCGACTTGCATTGCTCATATCCACGAAAACACTCTACATGTATACCTCAGCACATGTCTAATGATTATGTCAAGCATCAGCACAGATGTCAGAAGACATGCAGCAAAATTTCTGTGGATTGTTTGCACCACAGAATTAAATATTTTGTTTATCTGCTTCGGTTTGCTAGAAGTGTGATTAATACGAAATGGACGGCACATTGTGGAACCTATTAGGTGGGCAAGAAGGAATTCCTAATACCTTACAGAGATAGGAAAAAAGTCGTGCGTCGCTTGCGGATTAATGTGAGTTCCAGTAAAATGCTTCGATTGCCAAAATTCCTACAGATTCGAAGAATTCAGATCACTGCCCAACAAGTTTTCTCCATAATGTTGACCCTTCCAATCATTATTAAAGAAAGCAGCAGGCGTACGAAAATTAGTTCACTTGATGATTTCACATCCTCTCCTCGGCATTGCTCACTGTATAGTGCATACATTGAATCGAAGCCACACATCGATGTGTGTTTTGGTGTGCGCGAAGTGATAGCCACAGAAATAGATATTACTACACGAGAAGGACTAGAATGGCTGACACACCGAACTTAATTGTTCTCGATGGCACAGAGACACACGCGCTAACCGATTACAAGGTCACCTTCATCACACGCGACAAACTTGCCAAGGATTGGATTTTATGAGGGAACCAATCACAGAGAGGAATGTCATTGGATTCAGCTGATCGAAATTGCGTATCTGCATTTCTTAACTTCTGTATTCAATTAGCGATAAACTGATTTAGACAAAATAAGCATGTTTGATGATCAGGATTCTCCACGCTCATCGATAATGTATCAAGAGAAGTCAACATTCTGAAGCACATGTACATATGGAAATGAATTTAGAACGTTTTCGTGAATTAGACTACCGAATTGTCGTCTTGTGATATTTTACACAGTTTGATAAACTCTGGTGTGCCACTTTGTTTTTGATGACCTGGTAAGGTGCAGGACGCTAGCTTGTCTGAGCGCTGAAATACCGGTCTAATTTATTAAGAAAGCAGAAAAATAACCTATCTGTCAGACCAAAAATATTAATAATTCGCAATATGTCGGAGAACCAGCTCATTGCATCAGGCGTATGGTCAAAATTTTTGTTGATCGCTTGTTGAAGTGGCTGGCAGGGTCACTTACACATGCTGCAAAGTAAAAACTTATTTTTGGCCGACAGATAGGTCGTTTTTCAGCCCTCACCAATACTTTGAACTAGGCCTATATAATTTTGCAAAAATAAGTATTTCAACAGGAAAACTGTCGTGCTTTTTTAGTTTGGGTGGATATAAACATGATCTTTCTGAAGAATCCTGCGAGATTCATCAATCTCTAAAACTACTTTATTTACCGGCCGAATATTTTATTCTGAACAGGCAATAATTGCTTGCTATGATATTGATTAGCCACTTTTTAAGCAATCACGGCTATAAAACCGCCCCAAACTAAAACCAGGCGGTGAAAAATTTAATTCAATTTTAGGTAATATGCCCACTACATTTCCGAAATTTCTCGCGTGACATCATGTACGTTAGGGAGTCAGCCATACGCCATCATCAAGAATAGACTTTTAGTCAGTTGATAGGCATGTCATTTATCTGAACATCACCAGCTATCGAAGACTTGAAAATTCATGAGAGCACAGACATCAGCTAACATGCCAGATATGACAACGTAACTTATAGTGGATTAAGTTGCTCCATCGAAAACGACAAATATTATTCTAAAATATTTATTATCGAATACATTACTTTCTAGTAGAGACATGCTTCGAGTATGTATGTACAATACAACATTACGAGGCAAAGAAAAAATAAGCAATCAAGTATATTAAAAAATCAAAAGTTCTATACATAAACACAAGTCAGAGCTACAATGCATAGATACCGCTAGATAGCACTGCACATATGCAGCTCAGACGGACACCATGTAAAACACTTATTATCAAATACATTTATGCTAGTGTTGACATATTTCGAGCATGATGTGCGAGAAGCAATAGATACGAGTATATTACAAAAATCCAACGATACGAAGACGTCTATGCATTAAAATGTCAATACGGATTACACATAAAACACAAGTCAGAAGCAAGAAGCAATAAATATATACAAAAATCACAAGATACGAAGACGTGTATGCATTAGAATATGAATGCATATT
Source organism: Prostheceraeus crozeri (assembly GCA_907163375.1). Taxonomy (NCBI): domain Eukaryota; kingdom Metazoa; phylum Platyhelminthes; order Polycladida; family Euryleptidae; genus Prostheceraeus; species Prostheceraeus crozeri. The sequence goes on along the minus strand of CAJQUW010004788.1, from coordinate 65,151 downwards.
ATACATAATACACAAGTCAGGTTTGTAACACACAAAGAAGCCGCTAGAATGTCATTGTCAGCTTTAAATGTGAAATTAAAAACAGGAAAGTTGCATCAATGTGATCTAAAAAGAATCTGCTTCGTCAAGCGATGACGAGAATACTTTATGTCACTCAAATTGTGAACCCTTGTGACATGGAATGACCGAATATTACAATAAGCAGTAACAAGAGATCTCACTATTCGAGGCCGATGATCATTCAGGATCATGTGTTCAGAGGAGAACGCTGACCCTCTGATCCTGGGATACAGTTTCAAAAAAACCCGGTCAGGTTTACACTCTTGCAGAGTGGAAGATCTGTAAATCGACTCACATATCTTCAACACATCCACTACGTCTTTTGATGGTAGAAGAAGACCCCCATTGTTCTTCAAGCGTAAAAAGTAGCGGTCTTCCGCCATCATCACCGAGTCCTTTGGATCGCAAACCAAAGCCGAGCGACATTCAGGACATTGGTCAAATTTCAGCAACTTCCTAACGACAAAGCCTGCTATATAATTAACGACGTTGTTTACAAACAACGAATTTCTTGGGATCTCATCCATGTCCTCCAGGATTTCGACGGGCCTGAGATCCTCGCTGTCCTCTGAAAAATCGAGGCAATTTCCGGCAGAGTCGCCCTGGATTCCAACGCGTGCATGAAGTCGCCGCATTATATATTCCAACTGCTTTGCTGTTGGATTGTTATTCCAGCCGAGCGATCCTCTGATGGCATTGAATAACAGCTCCAGATGGTCTTGACTGAAGCGGTAGCTCAGCACGTACTTCATCGGTGGACGTTCTTCAAACAGCAGCTCATAGGACAGCGATATGAGGGAGTTCAAGCAGAATGAGAAGCCAACAAATCCCGTCGCTTTGGTCGTACCCATTAAGCGTGTTCCCAGAATTCTCAGCTGGTGGAGAAACCGGTCCATCGACATCAAAGTTGCTCGAATTTCTTGGAAGTTAGACCGTCTGATGGGCTGCTTGTAGCCGGTTGCCACGGGGACTCTTGAGTTTAAGATGTCGAACAAATGGTCGATAGTTCGTATGAAGGTGACGGTGGCATCGACATCTCGAAACTGTGGATGACCAATTTTCTTCAGGAACTCCAAAGCGGTCGCTACGGAAGCACTCAGAGTTTGAGCCGCCAAGGAAACCTGAAGTATAGAAAGACGTAATTTTAAGTATGCGACGCATGTCACAGTCAAAACTGTATGTATGAAGGAATACTTAAATGTTGATGGAAGAAAAAAATGAAAAGCGATTGACTCAAAAACTGTTACGATTAAAATATCGTGTAGGCCTAAGTCATTAACGACGCCTTTAGATTGCTACTCGATTAATCTGGGATAACTAGAGATTTTATGTACTACAATTAAGAGATGACTATCGACCCGTGCAGGGCAATGTCCAGCTGCACTGATTTGAAATAGGACGGAAAGGTCAATCCAACAATATAGCCCAAATTCTAAACAATTACTCATTTATTGAAAGTCGTGCAAAATAAAGTATGTGTGCACGAAAACAAGCATGGCAAGTTATTCTGTTAAAATTTTCCCGGTTGCTACATTGTGCGACCGTCCGCATCAATCAATGGTTTCAATAGGAAGGTCCTGCGACTTTAATTCGGTTGAACATAAATAGATATGGGGATTCCTGACGCATAAATTAGTATCATTCGTGTTTTCTTTGAATAATTACATGAATGGGTCCAAAAATTCCTAATTTTTCAACCTACGGGTTTTCATTTCCATTTTCTTAGATACTTCATATGAATTTCAATCACCAAGATAATTTTCATCAAAATAGAGCTTCGTCATCCAGAAGAATGCGACCTATGTGAATTTTTACTCGGCATAGAGCAATAGTTTTACAAATGACTATGATACATGCTTATTAAAATTATGAAGATTCTAGATAATCTCTGCTATGAGAATCGATCCAAAGTGCATCAGAAACGGGGAACAGAAGAACACAAGTCCTAAGAATTGGCGAGTCAGACATTTAGTTTTCTTAGGCTTTCAAAGATGTCCGATCCCAACATCTTTGATAATGATGAATAGTTTTGTTTTTCAGGAACCGGGAAAGTTTGAGTGATGTCGACACATTTTGAGGGAAACTGCGAGGGAGAATTGGAAGCTGTACTTTAACTTGTACTCCTATCAGATGAGACATTATTAAAGTTATGAGTGAGCCCACTCTGTAAGTCATCGTCGTTAGCCTAGCATAAAAATCAAGCTATATATGGCAACTTGGAGTATTAAAATAATCGAAGGCGGCAATGGGTCAATATTAGATGAATCTAGAATCGATCACTCGTAATTGCACCCACCACTGGGTGCGACTGATTAGGCCTATAATCACGAGTAGGCCTCGTTGCATTTTAAAGGCGATTGAGTTTTACCGAAATGCATTTCAATGAGTTCAGCGGATATTATTAATATAAGTTTACTGGAAGAACTTACCTTCATTATTTGCTGGTTGAAATGGATGTGTCGATCGGATAACTTGTTCGCGGCCACAAGACCCTCTTTCTTCTGGAGCTTGTTCAATTCAATTATATAGGTCCAGTTTGCGTATTCATTTGGAGCAACTTCAATTACTCCGACTTTCGCGAAGTTGTTGCGGACAAGCTTCAGGCAATGACATGCATCAATAAATACATGAACCTTTTCACCGGAGGGAACGTAGAAATAAGAGACGATTTGATCAGGAGTCATTGAGAAGCCAAGCTTCTTTAACATGGACATGTTGGCAGATAGTCCATCCAATGTCAAGGCTTTGACCGAAAGTCCGACATCGTGAAGACTTCCTATGGCATGCAGCACCAATTCCTTTTGCACTTCAGCAGATATGCCACGAATCAAGAAGTATCCGATAACTTGCTTCCAATGGCCAGTGATGCCAACGGCCATAAATACTAAGGCTTCTGTCGCTAACTCTTCATCGGAATTGAGGGATAAGGCTTGACCGAAATTGATGAAGCCAGAAAATTCAGCTGTTCGTGGATCATACTGCATCAATTTCTTGATACTCATTCCGTCGACCATAAGAGTGCAAAATCGATATTGCCAAGCATTTTCACCGTCTCTTTGACTCTGCAAGTGCTTCAGACTTTGCTCACTGAACCCTGGACGACCGTCAATACCTTGAAGCCACCTGTTCCAAGAAAAAAAACCTATTTTACAATCCTGCATTTCATCAATAATGAACATCTTTACTTTAATTGGAAAGCTGACATTTGAGAGAAGAAATAGAGAATATAATTTTCATTAGTGAATGCTTTACATTAACAACAAACCATACAGAGTCGGAAAGTTTCGGGAAATAGGGAGTCAGTCAATGAAAGGGATTGATTACTAAGATACACATGCTTAAATTTTTATTGAGGACCTGCGAATCGGTTAACTTAGGAGTCGAATCGAATCGGGCGTGATTCGCGAATCGCACTCCAATCGAATAATAGAAAACTTGCAAAACCCTGCTTTAGCCTATTTTTACGTGTGATTTAGAAAGACAGCTATACTGTTTTCCAATAAAAAAAGGGAACCCAGTAATTACATGCCTTACATGGTCTTTTACACGACTTATTGAAAGATGGTGACATAATGGCACTCAAGGGAATAAGCATTCGCATTAAAGTCTCTTCATTTTACTGAGACACCAGATTTTTATTAACGCTAGATTAAAGATATTGAATGCAGATTTGACATTCGCCTTGTTTTGCCTGATAGATAGCTTGATGATAAGGACAAGGCATGTAACCTCAGGGTTGTAGAAAAATGTCTTTCGAATCTCAAGCGGGACTGTAATGTAACCTCCATCGATCGCTCCAATACACAAATTCAGAGCGAGGTCAAACAAATTTTCATGAACTAAAAATCAGTTGATTCTATCATTTCTAGCTCAAATTTCAGAAAGCTAATACTATAAGCACAGAAACACAGATGATGCCTAAATTCTCATGCTGTGAGTCTGTAGTGACTATCTAAATTATTCAAAACAGCTTATAAAAAGGCTTTCTAGAATACTACGCAAATTCGTCATACAAAGATCAGATTTGTCCGTAAAATATTAGACCTACCAATGACTTTGAGCACTATTAATGCATGATTAAACATTGAATAAGCTTGGACTAAGTCGGGCTGGAAATAAAAGAAATAGATACTCGGACTCATGATCCCTTATCTCAATTGAGTTAAACATTGTGTTAGTGATTGTCAAAATTTGGCACAGATTCCCAATTGCCAAAATTGGCCGTGAGATCAGATTCCGCGTTTGCCATGTGGGCCATTTGCAATTGTTTTAAATCAGCATGGTTGTGTCGAAGGTGACTAATTGCATGACCATGTCCCTCATATGTGGCGCATGAAGTACGCATACCACTCACTACTTAAAAGATTAGCCTATTGCATAGAAATATAGTTAATTACCTGCAAAACTTTATGTTAGTATCCAGTAGGAAGGGATATCTCAGTTCTTAACTATATGAACACAATCGTAAATGCACCAGCTGATCAGTAATACATATCACAATAATACTGGTGGCAACATTAATCGATAGCTACTTCAGAACACCAACTTACGTTCTTAAAGTACGCGGATGCGGCAAAGGCAGAATTGTCCTCACATAGTTGTATCCCTTTCGGCTGTATAGACTCAGGGTGAGACAGAACTCCCTCATAGAAGCCGAGTATTTTCTACCATCCCTCTTGAAGAGCTCCACTGGTATATCTGTAAAATAAATTTTAGCTTCATTGAAATTCTGACATCAATTTCAAGTGCTTAAATAACACATTTTGGTATACACGAAATTATTTTTTGGCGACATGTACTTATACTACATCAGAGAAATGAATGCGAAAGGTGTTTGAATTATCCCATTCGGAGAGTTGTGATAGTTATTGGGAGTATGTCGACTTGTCCAGCTGTCTGAGAGGTGGCAGAAGGTGGTCCTAATCAATGCATTTGTCGGTTGATGTGAGTAGGATCCACGATTTTCACAAGTGGCACAGATGGTGAGTGGAAACGTCTGCGGAGGTTAATCCGCATTTCTGTTTGATGGGTGTCACAGGCTGGCATACTTCTGTAAGTTGGCCCAGATGATTTTTTAATCGGATTGATGGAAATTTTTAATTTTGTCAGACTTTCACGGCTAACTTCATAACCGTGCCACTTTGTACTTAATTTTATCCAATTTCTCAGTTATTATAGTGAAATTCCGTGAAATAATGGGTGGCACATACTTGGGACGTGGCAGTTTATTCATCCATGCGTTTGACACTTCATAGTTATGCGATGCATGTGTTTTGGTAATTTGGTATGGCGAACTTCGCATCCGTACCACCTTCAATTTTCAATCGGTGAGTTCTCGTAAACTGCCGCACTATTTTGAAAAATATGTGGCACGCTGCCAAACTCAAATTATGCGCAGATGTTGCTTTCGAGAGCGGCACACTCGATTTTCGATGTAGGGCATTGGTATGGCTAACTTCACACACGCTTCTTTGAAGGTCAATAAAAATTATTAAAAGTAGTTTACAAGAAGGATGAATGCGACACGCACTAAATTCAAGAGAAAATTAACATTAAAAGATTTAGAAGGTGAACAAAATTATAGCCATTCAAATGAATAATTAAATTACAGGTATCTGGTGAAACACGAGTAGGCCCCATATTACCTATCGGACCCGATGCCGGATAGGTTGTCCGACCGAATACCGGTACAATACTAGTAAAAGCACAAAGCATCACTTAAATGAATTGATAGGCAAGTATAAAACACGTGCAAAGTGAGCGGAACCAATTTCTCGGTCTCGCTGATTGGCGTAGTAAATCAATTATATTTGTCACTACCTGATCCAATTTGCTGCACTGATCACGAATATGTGCTTCAGTATAAACAACAATGCAGCTTTTAACCGGATATCCGCGAGATCTTAAGAATATGAGAATTTGGTTCCGCTAACTGACCAGTGGAACCACTTTCATTTTTAAACTTTTGATTTTTCAAAAGCGACCGCGAATTGTGAAATCTGAGCCTAGATTCGTGAAATTGATAAATTGGAAGTTTTTCGAATATAGTCAAGCTGTAATTAAAATGGTTCCACTAACTTCACACGTATGTGGATATAATAGTTGCCAGGAGTAAACTCACCTTGATACGCTTCCAGTTTTTCAAGTAGGCTTTTCGTTATACCATCATCCTCCGCGATTTTTTCATGCAATGAAGCTACTGTATCTCTCAGACGCTTCTCCCGCTTCCGAGCATTTCGCAGATCTTTCTGAGCACGATGAAGCCTCTCCTCAACCTCAGGTGATGTAATTGATGTCGAAGTAGATGGACCTACGGTTACTGAGATGGGCACTTGCCCATAACTCTCAACGTACCGCAAAGTGCGCGATGTTGATCCCGATGCTGTCTTCTCAGTGAAACTAAATATTGAAGGCACTGCTGCAGAATACAGCTGCCTCGTTTTCGTTGGACGAAAATCGCTCGGGGCAAAATGATCAGAGCATAAACAATCGTATTTACTCGGCTCCCACAACTTCCTTCGATCATCAACTTTCAGTCTTTTCACGGCTACGACCCAACTTCTTCGTAGTACTGGATCGGCAGGAAACCTGAAAGATTGATATGATTTATATTTTGTTGAACTGCATGCAGGCCTACTCATTTGTCTAACTTAAAAAATTTAAGTCAACTAATTCACCTGATGCACAATTGCTCTCTGCATACATTTAAATGATTTCAGGTACGCTAAACAGTGAAAATATCAAACTTTTGCATATGGTTTAACTGATTTTTATTAAAATTTTTCAAAAAATCGTAGCTACAGGAATGAGGACGCGCGTATACACGAAGGTTGTACATCGAGGGAAAATGGAAGTCAAATAAGGAATGCGAAGAAAATAAAAAGGGCATGATAGGATACATGTAGAATAACTAAGCAATTCAGAGTAAAGTAAATGCGCAGGCCTATGATTCAATTCTATAGGCCTAACTAAGAATGCAAGCTAAGAAAAAGAAAAGCAATGAAAGAGAGAATGTACGAAGTGGAGTAACAATGATAAGTTTGATTGAAAATCAGTCTTTAAAAACAAAAGATATCATTAGCCTAGGTTAGAAAAAACCGCAGAAAAACCTACAAACGAAAGACTTGCTATACTTCACAGTTTTGTTCTCAAATACACAACTACGTGACTCATGAGTGACCGAGCTTTCACCGTGCCTACTATGAGTTTATCCGAGCGTTGAAATAGATTTCGAATGAGACGAAGCAATCCTGAACAGAAAGATCACTGCAACGGAATTAAAAAAGAAGTTTCAAGAGTAGGCCTAAGAATCCTAAAGTAATGGACCATGTTTAGCAAGTTTTTAAAGCAGACGACTAGCAATGACGTTCATTAGGAAAAATGCTACATCCCTTGCTGAATTGCATCAAGTATTTCCATCGCTCCTATATCCATATCTATTCATAAGTTGATAATGACGTGGCAGAAAATTCTTTTTTCGTGATACGATGAGGCAAATCTATGTCGCCTACATGAACTAGAAGACGTAACTGTGTGACGGCCCAGAGAACTCAAAGATGAAGTAGGCCTACAGAAACGGTTTCTTTTATCTTCAGTAAGAGAAGTTAACGCGATATTTGCGGATGAGCTCCTAGCTAAATCCGCAAATATTGGATATTCCTAGCTATGTAAATTTCGTCTGCATCTTGTTCAGAGCTTCTCAAAGAATCCATAGAATGTAGCTGGGGTGTTGCACATGCATGAGGATATTATTTTTTTCGCTAAATGATATGATGGAGATGTGTGATGCTTATAGGCCGACTCAGAGTGCTCCTATGGATACTACTGATATGCACTACTTATAAGTTAACATGGTGTTAAATACATGTAATACTAAAGTAATGCACAAATTCTTCATCATAATAAATTGTTAATTCATTATTTGTTTGGGAATGCGACCAACTTCGTGATGCAATTAAATAGTTTATGGATAGTAGGGGAGAATGGGATGACTTGGCATTTGGGGTGACATGGCCCTCTGCACCAGAATCTCTCCATTGGAAAGAAAATCCAAAATATACGAAATAAAGGTTTACTAGACTACATACATGATATATATGAAAATCTCTCCCAGCTCACTTCCTGCTCAGAACAGACCGAGAAATTCTTTTTTAATAAAAAAAATGCTTTACATTTTTAAAAATTGTATGTTTTTGTCTATCATCAATGTCAAACACTGCTACACACTTGCAAAAAGGAAGACAAGTAAATGACTTAACAATTTATATGGAATTGTTGATGTCAATTACTATTACTTTTGAAATTATGGCTTATTTACTTCAAAAAGTCAAATGGGTTGACATGGCTGGAAAGAAATGAGGTGGCATGGCACCTTCTCGAGTTTTGCGTTTTAGCGATTCCTATTCACAATGATGAAAGCGACTCAATCCATCACAGTCAATCAGTAAATAATAGATTCCATCACAACCATATTGACTACTATTATTATCTAGCCAAACCATAAAAATATCAGAAGCATACATTTCCATTTCATGCCTATTGGACAATGTGCCTCAGTAGCGTCCCTTGATCTCGGGGTTGCGCCTGCCTTCTCGGGGGGCTAAATGCTAGGAATTCACTTAAAAAACGGGAATGTAACGCAAATTTTCTAAAAATTGCATGAAAATTGAAATTTATTTGTTCTCGTGGGGGGGAGTTGATAAGCACGGTAGCTCCCCCCCCAAAAGACGCAAATGATGAGTCTTGATTTCGTATCAGTAGGTTCTCAATAGTAGATTTATATCTTTTGAAAAACGCTCAGGCTCTGATCGCTTGCACTATTCATAGAGGCATAACTGTAGGCAAAACTGACATTTTTGTGACATTTTATTTCAAAAAAATAATTTGTCTGATTTCAAATCTTGAGAAACTAGGAAATTACATAGATAGGTCTATTGCATTGTTGTGCAACGCGTGGCCCGCCGGGACACATTAGGTGGCCCACCACCGCTTCTCATATCTAAAGTGACATTATTTGAATCGATGATGTGAAAATGATTCACTCCGACTTCGACCTTTTGGAGGTGCATCTAAGGGTGAGGAAATCTAATTAGAATTTGCAAAACCATTAAGGAACAACAAAATGAACAATATGGTGGCACAAAAACCAAAAATTCACATTCGAATTATCCAACCATGTTCCTTTCGTAAAGAATATCTTCTCTAATAAACGCTAAATGGTCATCACTTGCGCGAGTTTATGCTAATTCACATAGTATTCGAAGCCCTGCTGAGCATGTTCCTCTAAGTAATAAACTGCTCAATGAACCTAAAAAGAGGCTATATTAATTAAACCTGAACTACGAATGAAGGAATCCAAGTGCAAGATTTAGACATGTCTTTTTGTGGCCTGTAGGCCAACATTTTTTCCGAATATTCTTACATTTACATGTAAAATTTTCTATTCAATGCGATACACGCACGGTACAGCAGCCCATATTTGCATTTAAAAGTACGGAATAAAAGAATATTAAGCCTATACTACTGCCTTTTAAAATTGGTGGCCCGCCAGCCTTTTTCGCGGACCACTCCTTGTGGCCCGCTTTCCCAACTTGGTTGCCCGCCACTGGCCTATTGGCAAATATGAGACTTAGTGGCAAAATTTAGCTAGTTACGTTCTGGTTGATATTTGAATAATAATTGACAGACATACGTATGAAGTTAGACTGAATACTGCCATGAATACCCACTGAATACTCCTGTTACAGATTTTATCTTGCACAAAAAGTTAGGAAATGCGCTGAATAATACCGGCAAAGTATTACTTTCTCAACTTTTTCCCTTATGTGGACATGATTGATGATTGTCAAAAATGCTGCCGTCATCATATTCTATCCTACTGAAATGATAACGAGCATGTAACGTACGAACGATGTCACTGCAACGTTTGATTATTTCCACAATACATCGCGAAGCTCATGTTGCTGCCTGCATGATGACAGCTATGCATTCATGGTAAAGTGGATCATCAATTATAACTCTGGGAAATACGTCACGCTTTCTTTTAATTGTAGGAGAGCAGAAAATTTTTGATGGCATGATAGCAAGAGCTTTTCGTGTCTTCTGAGAGAAACGTGCGAAAGGTGACTTTGAACATTTTTTCTCCTTGATAAACATGTATTTGAATGGATCAAGTCTGCACGTATGAACTGCAAGAGTTTCCAGGTAAATGGCAAAAGTTACTGATAAATATCCTATCAGAATTTATGCGATGCGATGAAAATATAAGCGATGAGAGCCTAATTAACTCACCATCCTCGTGAATCAGCACATGCTATTTCGAGCAATAATGGCTAATTGAACTTTAAGCGGAAGCATAATAATATACCTATTAGGCCCTAGTTACATGACGAACCGCGAGTTGCATGGTAGGTTTAAAAAGCGTGAACCCTACTAACGGCGTCGACTCAGCTCTATTCATTGCCATAATCGAAGACAACACCTAACCAGGATTATGGCTACGCGCTGACGTGTTATATATAGGCCCCTAGGCCCTATTGCTCCGTTAAATCAATCAGGATGTTTGGTAGGCTCTTCTTTAATGGAATTGCTGATTCAATCATTTGAACCACCGCATTTAGGCCGTATTTGCACCGTTTTGAACCGCCATAAGTTAGCCTATATTGCATTAAGTGGTCCACGGTTTTCCGTCTTCTTTTCCTCGTGTTGCAAGGGTTGGACGTCCGCAAATGTCGATTTGGCTTGATGGCATTTCTCCACACCGTCCGATCCGAAGGGTCGACGGAGGATAGATTCCATTTTCGAAGATCTTCTTTGATGTTGTCAAGCCAACGTTTCTTTGGTCGGCCTCGTGGATTCTTTCCTGAGAGTTCGATGGTCTGGACTTTCTTAGGCCAGTCGGCTTCATCCATGCGTTGTACATGTCCATACCAACGTAGCCTTCTCCAGCGCACACTATCTTCAAGTCGATGAATACCAAGCCTAGACCTTAGCTCATCCATAGGAACTCGATCAGATAGGCGCTTGGAGCAGATCCACCGCACCATTGCGTTATCATTACGGCACAATCGGTTTTGCTCCTCGATGTTGATTGGCCATGTCTCGGTTGCATACAACAGAACACTTCTCACACACATGGAGTAGACATGACCTCGGCTGCTGAAGGGGATGTCTCTGTTCGTAAGTATGGGAATGAGCTCACGAAAGTTCTTCCATGCCAGCTGAATTCTCAGTCTAGCAGCCTCACTGCAGCCACCTGATTGTCCTAACATATCACCCAGGTAACAAAATGCAGGCACAACTTCATAATCAGCATCACCAATACGAAGCTTACTAGCGGTCGGTTTAGGAGCTTGTGCAGCAACACCACGGCACTTTTTACAAGAAAAGCTAGGATTAAAATAAAATATTGCATTAAATTTTAACAAAAACATAAATTTACTGAAATTAGTAAAACCTGCGTCAAAAAAGCACAAAATATAGTCTGAACATTCCCTAATTGGTACATATCAATGTGTGTGTACAAAAAAATAGTGGAAACTTTTTGTTTGGATTGACTGCAAAACCACGATCGACAATCTAGATTTACGCATTCTTCGAATTATCTGGTCTCCTATCAGTCAAAATCGCACCGTGAGGCGTGTACCATTCCGACAAGTAAGTGCATCCGGTCGACTGCTCAGCAACAAATAATTGACACGGAAAAGCCGATTCATGGAGCTTAGAGGGGAATATCAAATCTGAAGCCTTTCAAAAGTATATGGACAGTCGGGGCTGCTTGACAGGCTGGGATGTTGCGAAGGTCTGCATTATCACTTTTGACAAATAACATCTGTGGTTATCTAACTTAGCAGAAATGAGACAAGGGAGTAACTCGGGACATGATAAGCATACCTGCGAGGGAGATTTTGGAACTTGGCAAGTGAAGTAAAGCTGAGATTATGATCGGGAAAGTCATTTTCCTAGAAGCATTATATACCGCTGATATAAATAGGTCTACTTGAGCCTAGTGGATTGCGTTGAAAATTGTAGGCACTGTAGAATGCAAAATCACTGTTGAACACAACTTGATGCAGTGAGAAAACGCAGGCGTCTACGTTCATTCTCCTGGAAGCCGCAGTATCACTGTCAACAAATCGATCAAAGTTTAGTGAGCCAATCCGGTACTAGACATGAGTGACATCAGTGATAAGAATCTCTTGGTGAAAGCGAGGGGGAATCAACGTTGCAGTGAGTCACTGACAAGAATAATGGGACTACTGTTTGTTTTTCATGCGTTAAACAGAGCTTCCCCACAGCTATTCAGATCAGACCGGTGAGCGTGTGATAATTATGAGGAACGATAATTCTGTATGGCACGTTTTCATCTTGACTGCCCTCTACTTTTGTCTGTTTACACCTACTACTTGTGCAGCGACCGTCATCCGATGGCAGAGATAATAAAACATTGTGTAGGGTATAGCAAATCTAACTTCTGGCTCCACTCTTTACTGACTTCCCTAGAGAAGAAAATGGACGATTTGCCGAGACTTGATTGCCTGTCAGCGTCAAATTCCTAAGTAATATCAAGGTAATGAGCACAAAAAAAACATCAACGTCTTCCTATATAGCATATGAAGGTGAATGAATACACCAACAACAACTGACAAATACATAATGTAGCAATTCTGCATATATTTTGCCGGATAATATTTTCTACGGCTATTTCGATGCTACTTTCTCACACCTTACAATTTACCTATATTTTGGTCTCTAAACAAAATTTCAATGAAATATATACTTCAGAAACTCACCTGTGAAAAGAAATTCCTCGCGATCGAGTCGGAGCATCATCTCTGTTTGTACAGTTGAAAGCAATACAGGATTTCACCATATTGGCGCGAAACGTCTTTTTGCCCCAACTAAGTTCCCTCCGAATGTGCCGTGACCTTGAGTCAATTTCCATTCTAGTCAATTACAGATAAACAAAATATATTTATTTCTATGGTGATAGCACAGCACGCACGCATCTCTCACTGGCTCTGGTGTCCTTTGCTGACAGCTTATTGTTTACCATTTCCAATAGCAAGCGATACACGAATTATCCATTCGAGAAGGAGCAAGTTGTCTAATTCCGTGATGTGCTATTTCGATATTAAGGTTAGGTTACATACAATTCTTCCTTTCTAGGAAACCGAAGCGCGCGCAGATGAATCTAATTCTGTGGTTTGCACACTATCAGATTTGGATTTACGATACTCTCATGCTCTGGCGGTGAAAGCCACGTCTCCGTATCTCACTGTGCACCTTTGTGTCCAAGCGGTTCCTCATAGCATTCCATTGGTTAAGGACGGAAGACCTCTGGAGTAAAGCTTTCAATTGAGGCGGCGTTATCCGAATTCGCCAAACCGTATTGGATTAGGTTAGCTTGATCTATCGCCGAGTACTCGAACATATGGTCTTTCTTGAACCCTTGGCATGAAAGATGGGTCCCCAGATAATAGTTAGAATATAAAAGATGCGAACGCAACTTCAAGAACCCACATGTGCGGTTCTGATCATGAACATAGTGGGATTGTTGTTCGTAATGAGCCACAAAGCAGGTTCAGGCGATCTTGTTTTACTAACGCGGGGAATTTTGCATACTCAACGCTGTCTTGTGCGATATTGTTCTACCTAACCACACGTAAATAAATGTTGGAATTTTTTCGAAGTTAACACAAACATTGGAAAATTTATAAAATGTGGGGAAGCATAAAAGCACCAATTCTTTGACTTGGTTTCTGTTAAAGCTTGTTGAATTTTCTACGGATCGTCTGTCCTAATTGACTACTTGGGGACAGAAAACTGCGCATACTTATGAATGAACTGAAATGCACCGCTGCCTTCAATACAGCATTGATTTACTTCATTCAGTCTTATCTCTGCGGTTTACAGATAATCACACCAGTGTGACAATATTGACCTTTTGAAGAAGTTCAACGATTACCTGTGAGAAATGGGAAATATTCATTAACTGAATTCCACAAATTACGCTTACATCTATTACGAAAGTTCAATGAAATTCAAAGACAAATCTCACATAAGAAAGAAGATTATTTACAGGCTTGGAAATTGAAATTCCTTTTTCATGATGCTAGGACACAAAAGATAAAAATTCTGACGGTTCGAAGAATTTCATTCGTGACTTGCTAACGAGAATTAAAAAACGAGCCAGGAATGCATTGACTATTATATACTATAATTGGTACTTCCTGAAGTATTTTTTAGAAAGATTAGTCAGATTTGCAGCAACTGCTAATATCAAAATCACACTCATAATTTGCATGATGAGAAAATGAAACGATTATTTCGTGCATGAAAATTTAATAAATTCAATGATTTCTAAATATAATAACTTGGTTATATCAAAGTGCTGCTATGATATTTTGAAATGATTATTGCTTTTGATCATTTGACTTAGGGCAGTCAAGCACATATTTAACATCATTGTTGAATTTAACTAAGCTTTTTCGTTAATTGCATTTCTGTCCTATGATATCTATTGACTTGATGAGTCGAAAATTATTTTGAATAATTCACATTACCATTGAGTTTTATTTATGGTACTGACAAATGTTCAACCAGTAATTCTAAACTGAATTAATGCAAATCAGTGATATACACTAGAAAAACTGAAAATACCTGTATGTCCTGGCATAAATAACCATGGAATTCTATTTGTATTAAATATTATTCTGAGCTCAATTTTATTTCATAAATACTTCGTGAAAGGAAGTTCAGTGCTGAAAATATTTTTCGAAATAGCTTTGCATGGAAATTGAATGTGACTGATAAATCTTGAATGTGAAGAAACCACCATGTATTTTATTCACAAGGACCACGACAAATGTCAATTTGCCTATACAGTCAAATCATTTCTCATCACTTATAAGCAAATATTATATCTGTTTTCTTAACATGAAAAGCATTTAAGAACGACCAGGAAATACCTGCAGACAATTCATATCTCCTATTATAATATATCATACTATCCTATCTGAAAATGCAGTGACTGCAATGATCGATCATTTGAAAAGTTGTCAGAATGCAGATGTTAGGGACTTTACAGACGATGGTATCTGTCTGGTGTGGAGTTATTTATGAATTCTTTCTTTGGTTATCACAAGACATTTTACACCAAACAACTCATATACATACCAAATTTAGTATCTCAGATGCATGCCTTCAAATGATTGATTATCTATAGATGAACAACAATATCATAGCTAATATCAAGTTGCTATACTACAATGTTTAAGCAAAAATTATCACTTCTAAATATAAGCATGAAATTATTCAAATAATCCAAATGATCATTTGAAAATATGATAGTTACATTCATTGACTTATAAATCAGAACAATTTTCTCGTACCATCGCCACGCGCCTGATCCCTTTAGTGTAACACATCAAGACTGTCTAAAACATAGCGATCATTGGAGTAAGACAGCAAGTAAATACAGCTCAAAGCATGTGCACTGTAAACTATGCCATATTGCTCTGAAATTACATTTCAAGTGGTATCACGAAACGAATGTTATCAACGCACTTCACAATGAAAGATGACCGGTGAACTTTATGGAGATCTGCTGACAATAGACAAAAAGAAAAGGCACCAGAACAGAGCCTACAGACACTCCTGAGGCTGCCGGGACTGAGTCACTTGCTATGTACGTCCTTGATGTGAGTAGCTTGGTGGCGGTCCGTGAGATAGTCTGCTGTCCACGCTGAGAAACCGTCAGGACATTTTTAATCTTTGAGTCGTTGCTGATTCGCTTTCCAATGACCACATTTCCCGAAGTTCTTAGCACGACAAGTGTCACAGCGTTATTTGTATCGCAAGTCTAGCAAAAGGTGCAATCCAAGGCTTATCTGAATAGACCATCAATACATTGCTTTTCGGGCACAAGTATCCATACTACATTGAATAGAGAGAGAACATTTATTGAAGCAGAGATCTTTGTTTCAAAGATGTAAAGGGGTCCAGTTTATGTTTAGGAAAATGACGAGACGTTCTAGATTGCGCAGTCGAGAATCATGCGACGGTCGGTAGTACGAATTTACAGGTGAAGAAAAGTAATTTGGAGAGAGATAGACAGAGATGTGGCCTGAAGTATAAAAGTTGGTGCTCCAACTGTAACTTCCACAAGGGAAGCGAGGCATGACGAAATCATGAGAAGGTCAAGAGTTGCCTCATGTAAGTTCATGGGAGTAGTAAGTAAAACTCCACTTCTGGATAGCGCAAGATGGCCGCCGTCGCTGACGTCCCCCCCCCTCCTGTCAGTCGAGTCGGTCGTGGTGTGCCGCCGTGTTGCTTCGAGTCTGATGTCCCCCCCCTCTGGCCGGCCGTCGTAGCGCGAGGTGATGTGCTCTCCAGGTTGGCGTGGTGTGCCGGCCAGGTTGGCGTGGTGTGCCGGCCAGGTTGGGAGGGTGGACTGTCGTAGCTCACGTGAAAAAATCCTAAGTGTCGGAGTGGCTTTGTATGGGTAAAATTTTGAAAATTTTCCAAAGTGTGTCATTTCGACCTGGGACCTTCACCAAAACATTTTTCATCAAATTTCACCGACCCCCCCCCCCGACAGCGATCTTCTAACTTTGGTTCTAGTGGACGGATTTTGTCTTACAGCTACTCGTTTGAAAGAAGAGAAAAAACTGCTCGACGACATTTTTGTCGCGAGTCAATCGGACCAGCCGTTCAAAAGTTAGAGGTGTTACAAGATTTTAGGTCGGAGCTCACCTGAAAAAATCCTAAGTGTCAGAGTGACTTTGTATGGACAAAATTTTGAAAATTTTCCGAAGTGTGGCATTTCGACCTGGGACCTTCACCAAAACATTTTTCATCAAATTTCTCCGAACGAGGGGGGGGAGGGGGGGTCAGTGAAATTTGATGAAAAATGTTTTGGTAAAGGTCCCAGGTCGAAATTTGGGTTTTAAATTTTTCAAAATTTTCACCACACTGGAGCTCCCACACTTAGAAATTTTTTCACTGGTGGCATGTTACATGGCCATGTGCTGACCCACCAACTTCCCGTGGTCACATGAGAATGGTTTAGGTCTCATATGATAGAGAATCCCAAGTAAAAAATGACGTTTTTTCAACGGTTGAAATCATCGTTGAAAACTAACCAAAAATCAACTTGGTGTGACAAACGTTGAAAAAACGTTGAATAAACGTTGCTGATGAACGTACGGTTGAAATCATCGTTAAAAAATAACCAAAAATCAACTTGGTGTCAAAAGCCTTGAAAAAACGTCGAATAAACGTTGATTAAACATTTTAATTGTCTGCGGATATAAGCCCTAGATGACCGTTTTTGGATAAAACATGGATAATGCATGCACCATGGATAAACCCTATCAAGACGTATCGTTAGGCTACATATTAAGTAATATGGTCTTTCTTTGGAATAAGAATGGCTATACGCTACTAATAATATTTAACACTGTGAAGAGTGGGAAATGCATGTATAATTTGCTCTAAATTATAATTTGGAATTGTACATGGTTAAAACATCGATCATCCATGTAAGTGGATAAAATATAACTAAAAGAGCGTTTCATTGTCCATTTGAAGCGTTGTCCATTTGAATTAGATACCGACTTTAACTAATAATATTGATGCTGTAAGAAGTGACATAAATGCATTTAAATAACTCAAAGAATCGCTCATGGATACAACATCGACATATGAAACATGCGTATATACTATTATTTCGAGTATTTTATATACATGTGCTCTTTTTATTTGATGAAATTTTGTAGACCTACAGAAAAAAATGATGAAGTCACCCGAATATCTACTTTATGCCTGTATAAAATAGATATTCGGGTGACTTCATCATCTCCTTCTCTCTTTCTCACTCACTCTGTCCCCTTTTCTTCTTCCTCTCATTTTTCATCATCGTTCACACTCACTACATGTGTACTGTATAGCTATTATAGCAACAACATCAATCAACACTGACGAACGAATCAGGTCAACAATTACACATGACATACGTATATTCTCAAAGGGAGCCTAAGCAATTCTACTGGCACACATTTTACCTTCTCAAATCGAATATCTGTCAATTGAAATCTATAAGCTCCACGTATACCGTACCCATCAGCATGTCGATTTTGATCGATTTGCTCGTGTGTTCGCCAAATTGCTTGGCTAATAATTTGCAAAAATTTTAATATTAAATCAGTGTGTAACTGGACTAACAAATGCATAAGCATCCAACTCCATCTGCGTAATCGTATTTCGCTTCTATAACTTTCCGTCACTTAAGGAAATTCGATCGCCACGCGCACGCAGCTGAGACAGTTCAGTCACATTGTTGGCAGCCTGTGATGGCCGTGGCCGCATCTGCGTGCAGATTGAGAAGTAGTGGTCGATAATATTCTCCCGCTGCCAATTGTTGATGCCTGTGACTCATAGTCCCTGCTTATAATTATTGTCCGCCCAGACGTGAAACAGTAAGCTGCGCAAGTCAGCCGCAGTAGCTTGTGCACTCTTCGCGCTCGTGGTTTATTTGACCCGTGTTTACGTGTGCTGCTTGCTATTACAAAAGTCAGCGCATCAAGAGGATATTTCTACTTACACACCGTTATTTAGTCGGTTTTATGATCGTCCACGTTTTTCATCATCTTACTTCGTTAATATCATGCACAATACATGGAGCACAATCTACTTACGACTACCTCAATGACCTGCAATGTGTCCAGTTATATGGATTTACCATCAATTCTCTTTCAATTATCAACAAATCGAAAATGAAAAGCACTCGTATGTAGTCAGTGAGTTCTTCTACTCAATGAAGCCATCAAGTTCCTTTGATTCATGTATCAGAATTATTGAATTAAAAAAGCATCTATTGGATCAGACTACAGAAAAAGGGTAAGTTTCTAAATGTTTTCAGATTTAGCTTGTCAATTTTGTTTCAGCATTTAACTGCAAGTCTAGGTACATGTATTTGGAAATCCCAAAAACAAAATCGAAGGAGAGATTTGGGCATGGATTTGGGTTCATTGATCATGAACGTATAGACCTTTCTATTAGTGATTACTGTTATATCTGCTCTTACTTTTACAAATGATAAAAAGATATAAGCGTCATACTTCATATAATTTACTGGTAACAACAAAATATCTCAATTACTCTTAGCTGTGTAGCAGACTTATCACAAGGAGTCCTACCAATACTTTGAATTCATTTGTGTGATGAAAAAAAATGATGTCACATGCTCAAGGCTTATTTACTTCGAATTCAATATGTGAAATTGAGTTGTGCATGTTTATCAGTTTTCAAGTCGACGTTTCTCGTTGAAAAATTGATAAAAAGTTGATTGTGTCGTGAAAAGAATTATAATTAAATGGAATTATGTTGAAATGATATTATATTATTTTTAAATCCGTAATTTCTGATTGCTTGTATTTAAAATTTTAAAATAGGACAAACATCTGGGCATGTTGAGACAGAGTAGTTGCATGCTAAAAATTTGAGAAACTATGAGCATGAAAGAATTTGATTAGCACAATAAAACTCTTTGTAATTTAGCACTTCAATATTTAGATGTGTATTAGGCTATAGGCCTACTTATACTATAGCAATGACAAATAATTGAAAAATTTTTTGAAACAGTTTAACATGCGGCAAGATCTAAAAATTCTATTTCAGGACCGCAAAAAGTTTAGGTGGATAATGTTTTTATCAATTTCGACAATTATTATTGCTATTCGATTTCTGCTTAAGTGTATAATTTTTCTATCGTTTCTTAAAGATGCATCCATCAAGGAAACATGTTTAAATAGGTCATTATTTCCATTTTAATTTCCATTGAATTGAAAACCTGTAGCTATCGTCTGTGGTAATTACTTATTTCAGAATTGCCACATTTAAAAAAATACCATCAACTTGATATTTCGAGTCGTTTAAGAAAAATAATCAAGCACACTAAAGGTATAAATGCTACACCACGAACTACACGTTGTATACGGCTACATGCACACCGTATAATTATGCGCACAAGACTAGTTTTGTGTTAAAGCCCTACAATAGGTTTAGTTGTGCAATTTAATCAATAATTCTTCATGCTTTACGACAAGTATAAAACAATCAAAATGCAAACTCATTGCTACTCTTTCATCTGAATTTGTGTTGACTTACTACACATTATGCTTCGCACTTTTCAATATTATTGTAGGCCTAGGTATTGTGGTCACATGTTTGCTGTATGCCCATATGTCACCATGAATTACTTGAAGAGATGTCATATAAATAGTAAAGACAAGAGGATATTATGTGTGTATGTGTTTGTAGATTGTGTTTTTAAACAAACTGTTTGGATATCAAAATGAATTTACATGTATCAATTT
Source organism: Prostheceraeus crozeri (assembly GCA_907163375.1). Lineage (NCBI taxonomy): Eukaryota > Metazoa > Platyhelminthes > Polycladida > Euryleptidae > Prostheceraeus > Prostheceraeus crozeri. Next base: position 44,713 of record CAJQUW010004788.1, on the reverse strand, counting down.
TATAATAAAAATTCAAGCGCTCCTGAATATTTTCATCGCATGAATTGTTGAAAAAGCGGTCGGCAATAGGCTACATACTCCGTTTTTATTTGCAGATCACATTTTTCTAAAAAAGTTACTTGAATATCAGAATGAAATTGATAAATACTACGAGTATTGATTAGAAAATTATTAATAAATTGATAATAATCACAATTTGTCCACTCCTGAATTTCTTCATTTCCTATCAAAATTCCAGTGAATATCGCATGCCACATTGTCGAAGATTAAATGATCCAAAAGCAATTTTCTTAATTATCTTTACTATAACGCCTAATATTACTATAAATGATTTCTTTTTTAAACTTTGAGTAGGCCTACCCATGGAATGTAAATTGAGGGTAGTTAAGTTTGATAATTCTGCTCTGCACATCAGCACAAAAGTTGTCTTCATTTTACAGGTGTTGATTGCTGAGGCTGTGCAAACTCGTCTTATCTGTGCATCGATGACTCAAGACCTTACCTACGTTCGGCTGCTTTTCTGTCTTGTTATTTGAGCTAATTAGCCCCGAAAGCTACTGGAAATTTATTTACCCATAAGTCTCTCATACTCGCAACGTCCAAGTGATCATCAGATTCGGACAACCGCCTTGTGATCCAACCAAAGATGCTTTTGAGTTACCTCGCATCATCGCCTCAAATTTCATTTGAGTAGTGAATGTTTCTCTGTTGAATTGTAACAGAGAAAATGGTATCACCTCTATTCTTTAAAATGCGACTGATAGCGGCGCGACGGTGTTCGACTCGAAATGACAGTGTTCCAGATGACGTGAAGTACGCATTCGGGCTGTGGGCATGTTTTCTGTTTGGAAGGATTTTCAAATGAAGGATGTGATCAAATCCGGATAGAGAAATTTCCCATATATGTTGATAAAAGTGATTTTCATCAAGATTATTTGTATCTGATCGTTCGATGTGTGCTACTATATAAACGTCATCTTGTATGGTGGTAAAGCTTTCTTCATTTGCTAAATTCTTAAGCGGATGAAAAATTGTGTTTTTGAAAGATGTCCATCCCTTCTGCTGTTTACTTGGGAGAGAAGGGCTCAGTTTTTGTAATCTCGATGTTATCCTACAAAGTAAAATTTTAGGAGGAATATTTTACCAAATGTGTAGGCCTAACCACTGTTTTACTGCGAGGTTACTATTGTACGGAAAGACGATCATGTTTGAAATTTGAATAAAGAACACTTACTTCAGTTTAAAGCGCTATATTCTGTAGGCCCTATAGCTTAAAAAGAAGCGCATCGTGTCATAATGTATTTGTTTTAATCAGAAGAAAACTCCATAAGCTGAATGATTGTTCAATCGTTTTTTATTCAAATTTCAAATATGTAACTATATTACTCAATAAACTATGATGGCACCCTTGCGGTCGACAAAGCTCCATCAAGAAAAATCTAAAGAATATTTCAGAGTAGCATCTTCCGAATAATCGTTTGCGCTGCCATTTTATATAGGTTTGTTATCAGGGATCGCAATTTTCCGTTTTTTACGAAATTAAACTAATGTAGGCTAAATATTTCAAATTTACGCATTCAAACCCTGGTTTTCCCCGATTTTCCGTTTTATGTAGCTCACCTTGTTTCATTTTCGTTTTAAATCACATAATCGTCATATAAGCAATGATCAGCAAAATTTAGAGCATGTAAGAGTTTATGAACCTCAAATATGAAACATTTTCTTCTACAGCTATTCTACCAATTCCCGGTCAAAACATTGCAAGATTAATTCAATTCTGCTGCAAATTACTTAATTGCATTTTTATATTCAATCACCATAATAGGTACGGATATAGGATGATTTTGTGTTTAATGCATGACTCCATATTGCATGAAGCCCGATATTTTCAGCGGATGTTCCAAGTGACCCAGCAGTTTGTGATTCCAGTTTTATGTCATTTTGCTCATGTCAAATTACGTCATTGAAATGTAAATAAATATGCCTATCAACAATTGTGATATTTTCCTTACTTATATCGTTGAACGGGTAATGAGGATGTAAGGTTGAAAATCAGTTTAAAGAAGGTTTTATATTAACAGAAAGTAGTTGATAAAACGTTGATCACCCCACTTTCTTCAACGTTTTTAAGTAACGTTGAATCAACGTTATATCAGCGGCCAAAGCGTCACGATATCAACCATCCATCAACGTTGAATCAACCGTTTATCAACCAAAATCTCGTTGAACATCAACGTTTTTTCACCGTTGATTCAACGTCATCTTTTTAATTGGGATGATGAGACGAATCGTTTGCAACAAACCGCATGTCGCTACGATGAATACTTTCGGAGATAGAGCTATTTTAAGTTTTCTTCCGAGCATATATAAACCCCCGACAACGTAAGTCTGATCACTTCATCGAAAGACGAGGTAAGCGACGGTCGTCGCTCTGAGCTCCCGATATCGGGTGTTTCAAAGGACTCTATCTTTTGAAGTAGGCAAGCTATCTTCTTACTTCAAAGTTTGTTTGATAGAGTTTGATAGTGTCTTTACTACTGATAAAATTTTTTAAAAGTAGTATGAGTAGTAAAATGCGGATTTTTTTAAAAATTCTTAATGTTCAGTTTTTTCAAAGTTTTAACATGTAGACTAAGGTTTCGTAGTATGCTGAGTTCAAATCTGCTATCAGATTTGAAATTTAGCTAAGTCTAAGGCCGCTTTGAGGGGTTAGATCCCAGCTACTGATCACTACCTTTGACTCGGCGTTGCTGTTACCACTTCGGGGCAGTGACAATGATGTCTTCAGCTGTAAATAGCGGGTATCGGGGAAGATCTCTCACTTCCCTAGTGATCAGTACAAGGCCTTCGGGCTGTCGACGGGATCGAGTGCCACTCACTACACTCAAATCTATCATTCCTGACTAAGTGTAATGCTTTAGGAATATGACTGTACTACATGATTCCAAACTTATACAAATTTCATTATCTTACAGTTAACGATAAAATCTCAGGCATGGCAAACGACAAAAACTGAAAATTCCATATCAAAATGTGCACATGTGGGCGAATCAATCGCAGTACGGACGCCAAGGCGCAAGTTAAGAAGGCGGGCACCGACCACATGATTATCCTGAATAGGGTTGCGTGTGTAAAGTGTAGAGTGTTGAAGGGTGATGAGGATGAGGCGCGTTTTTACAGAGTGCATGCTGACTGTAGTGGAGGTTTGGTGAATGACTTGAGATTCACGCAGTTGATTGTTGAAGAGAGGGAGCGAATGTTGGCGATAGAGCGAGACGGCAAGGTGGAGAATGTTGTTGAGAATGATGAGTTGGCGAGAGCAGTTGCTTCGTTGGAGGCTGAGATTGAGTGAAAGAGAGTGCTTGAGAGTGATGATGAGGATCATGTGGATTTAGATAGGGAGCGTGTAAGCGTGTGCGGAAGTTGAGCTCTTTGTCGTCGGAGGTGTCAAATATTGTCATCACCGACCCCCCGCAGAGCTCATCTTCCCAAAAAGTGAAGAGTGGTGGGATTCGTATGCAGTCGGCGAGGTGGTTGAAGGATGAAGAGAAGAAGCATGTATCGCAGCAGATGGCGCATAATTTGTTGATAAATAAGTATGAGAGTTTGAAGAAGGTGAAGGATGAAGTCGTGAAGGAGTTGGATGAGTTGAAAAAGAAGGAACTGAAGTCGAAGGAGGTAGCGGATGAGAATATTCGAATGAGGCGTAGTGTGACTGATTTGAAGAATAAGACGCGAGAGTTGGAAGAGAAGAATGATGACTGTGAGAAGAGGGCGAGTGCTGCGGAGAGAAGAATGAGAGATGCAGAAGCGAAATTTGAGGAGATGATGAAGGAGATGAGTGTGTTGAGAGCGAGGAATGTTGAGTTGGAGAGGACTGTGGCTCGGCGGGGTGATGAGAGGCAGGCGTTTGAGAAGTTGGAGCGCATGAGGGATGAGTGGAATCGTGTGAATGAGGATAAGTTGTTTGAGTTTCACATCCCTATTCGGGATAATCATTTGGACGGTGAAGTACTCGTCAACCGTAGCCTCGACGAGTCGATAATTTGTTACAACGGCCATCCGACCAAGAAATGTCTGCATGCCACGCTGAGAATGCGCGGCCATTTACACAAATTCTCTGTTAGGAAGCGCGCGAGACTACCTAAGGATGGCTAACTTGGTAAGTGAAAAGTAAATAAGATGGTATATCCTATTCTAATACATATCATTTTCATTGCAGATCTTTGCCCGCCTTCACCACCCCATCACGTTACTCCCGAGAACGAACCATCGGCTCTCTTAAGGGCCACCATGGGGCAAGACATGATAGAACCTCCACGCGGTTTGCCCTGGGCAGTCTTCAGACTGGCGAATACTATCATTAAGTTGAATCTGCTATCAGTCAACTTGAACGTTGCGTCGCGTTAGAGGGGTATATAAACCACTACCTCTCATTTCATTTCATTTCAATCATGCAGACGCCGAACAGTCAAGTCAGCTCTCCTCGCGGACTGCAGTTAAGGCCGCGAAATTTATTTGAGGAATTTGTCAGACTAGAGGAGCAAGACAGAGTCCACAATAATCTTGCTCGGATTGGCAATCCGATGACAGCAACTGTTGTCAATCTAACGGAATGGCGCTACATTCCACTTTTCAGCCACGTGCCAATTAGCGTGGAATTCGACACTGCTACCAAAGAGAGAGTCAAAGACTCTCTCAGCAGAATTGGTAGGCTGTAAGATGACGTTACTCCCGAGAACGAACCACCGGCTCTCTTAAGGGCCACCATGGGGCAAGATTTGATAGAACCTCCTCGCGGTTTGCCCTGGGCAGTCTTCAGACTGGCGAATACTATCATTAAGTTGAATCTGCTATCAGTCAACTTGAGCGTTATGCAGTCGATTGCTATCCCTGAAGCATTCTGATTCGCTGTTGAGCAATTCATTGTTGAAAACCCTATATAAGCCACAAGATTGTAGCGCTTCTCATTCAATTTTAAGTCACGATGGAAGCAACATCTGCTAGCACCATTCCCGTCTTCATCGATGAAGACAACGCCATTCCCGACTTCATCATCCTCGACGAGTGGGATGAAGAGGATGAGAAGAAGGGGAAGATTAAGAAGATCATTTGGACGGATGAGGTGTGGACTCCGAATACCACCCGCATCCGAAAGGTGCCAGATGCACCAGCACGACCTAGGCGGTATAGGGTCTATGAGAACCTAACCGTCATACCCATTGACTATTCAAGCCAATAGTCAACTTGTTACTCCCGAGAACGAACCATCGGCTCTCTTAAGGGCCACCATGGGGCAAGACATGATAGAATCTCCACGCGGTTTGCCCTGGGCAGTCTTCGGACTGGCGAATACTATCATTAAGTTGAATCTGCTATCAGTCAACTTGAACGTTGCAAATGAAGTTCGGTGTAATACTTCCTTTCGACGGGCGTTCCTGTAAAGGGCGGCGGTGAAACCCGTAGCTATGTATACCGCAAGGGACATTCGGCAATGGTCAATCTTGTTAAACCTCTCTGCGTCATGTTTGCAAGTGATTGCCTCTGTCTCAACGTAGTATGCATTCGCGCCAGGGCGACATTTAGCCAACTGTCGAAGGTTGCCTAAAACTTTCCATTGTATACTTTATGAGAACCATGAGTTCTACCTGTCTCTATCAATGAGACGAATTGATGAATGGAATGAAATGGGAGGACACTCACGCGCCACACGCAACATAACACACTTCTCTCTTCCGTAGTCTAACAAGCTCTTTACACATGGATCTCAGTCGATTGCTATCCCTGTATCAGAAGTGTAAGCTATCTTAATTTTATTTAACACTATTTCAACTACCATCATCGCCCATATGAAATGTTTTGAGATTTACAAGTTAGACTAAGCGTGCTACTATTTCCAAATGAAAAAGTATACATGGTTAAATCATCCACTTAAGCCCATCCGTAGTCTAACAAGCTCTTTACACATGGATCGCAGTCGATTGCTATCCCTGTATCAGAAGTGTAAGCTATCTTAATTTTATTTAACACTATTTCATCTACCATCATCGCCCATATGAAATGTTATAAGATTTACAAGTTAGACTAAGTGTGCTACTATTTCCAAATGAAAAAGTATACATGGTTAAATCATCCACTGAAGCCCCATTCAAGTAAGTCAGTATGAAAGCAAAGATAATACGAAATAAAAATTTATTATGGCATGTATTTCAAAAGGTCTTCATCGTCAATATCGTCCCAGAGTCTGGCTTCACATAGATAACAAAAACAGTTCACTTGCTTTAATCATTCTTCTACTGCGAGCCTCACTTTGTCGATGTACTCCCACTCCGCCATAGTTCGTGGCTGGGAGTTAGGGGTGTACCATTCCCATAATTGGTGGAGGAATTTGGTGCTGGTGATCTCCATCACATCATCAGTATCGTACTGGAGATACTTCCACCTCACGCCTGTTAAGTCGGGACACTCCTTCTCATATACACTCTCTTCGTCGTCCGCTGGTAATGACAATTTTCTGATATTGTCCAGTCGGTACACCTTCTCTACCTTCCCCTTCGCTGGAGCGTTTGGTGCAACGAGCGCCTTTGGTGTTGAGCATGGAGAAGAGAATTTTGTGTTTGGTGTTGTCGGAGGGCTTGTCATGTTGACTGTGAATAATAACTTTGAAATGTTTTCTAATTCTTAAGTATCAACAAGCAACCAATCAAAATGAACAGCCAATGAATGATGAATATGAAAGTATATATGTAAAGTGACATTCGTGTCATTTCACTCTGTCTTTGTGACATATAAGTGAAATGTTCTCTGGCGAATTCTATATTTGAGGCGTACAAGTGAACTGCTCTCTCGTGAATTCCAAACTTGAGTGAAGTCTCTATCTTGTTGAAGTATCAACCTTAAACTTGATTTCGTTGAAATGGTAAGTTGAAAATTTCTTCACTCATCTCCCTCAAACGTGTGGTTAATAGCATCTTCCTCAATTTCAGGCATCAACTTCATCACCAACGCCCTCCCTTCTCGAGGAAAGTTTAGAGTTGTTGAGTCAAAGTAGGTTGTAACAATACACTGAGACTTGAACAGAGATGATAGAATGATTTCTCTTTCAGGTGATGTGAGTTCCAGCTCAGGACTCTCGCGACAAGGCAACGAATGGGAATGTGCCGACTGCGGACATATGTTTACAAGGAAGCACAGTCTCCTTCGACACATCAAACAACGTGTGTGTCAACGCAAAGCGGCGTCAATCTCCGGAGGTGAAGTTGATTCTGACGATGACATCTCCTTTCCTTGCGATTTGTGCCCTCTTTCTTTTGATAGTCACTTTCAGCGATCTTCGCACAGACTTCAACATACGCATGCAAATGATCACTACACCAACGGTACCTCTACTATCTCCCTCATTAATGTTTCACATAATAATTTAGTACGCGACTACTGCATGGAGTCCAATACTCAAATAGTAGATTTTCCTGAGTGGCTCCTTCAAAATTCTAACATTATCGAAGCGATCTTCAACAATTTAGAAAATTTTAGAATGAAGGCGCTCATCTACCTTAAACTAAAATATATTAAGATAGATTTTCAAACGGGTCAAGTGACGGAGAGAATACAGTTTCATGTTCCTTCTTCTTCTTCCGCAACCGAAGTTGTAGACTGCGAGTCTTGGCTAAATTTTCACATTCAATGTTTAAAATCAAATGTAGATAAATTCAATCAACGCGACAGCGCTCTCATTTTTGATGGTGTGGACTCAGCCATATTCAAAATTTCCCTATTAGAAAGTCATGCAGCTCGAGGCACATTTAAACTACCAAAAACGTTGTATAATAAGAAAGCTGTCATCAATGCCGATTGTAAATCACAGTGTTTCAAATATGCAGTCCTATCCATCCTTCACTATAATGATATCAACGCGAATCGAAATCATACCTATAGCTATAGACAGTGGGAGGATGAACTAGACTTTGAAGGTTGTGATAGTAATAACATGAAAATCAAAGATGTAGAAACGTTCGAAAAACATAATAAGATTAAAATTGTCGTTCACGTGTGGGAGAAGGGGTTGAAGGGTGGCCGCTATAATTCACGTTCAACTTGTTATGAACGTGTAGTCAACCTCTTATTAGTAAAACAAGATGATAGCGAGGAATGGCACTACTGCGGTATTCCCAAAATCTCTCGCTTGTACACTCACTTGGGGCACTCTAAAAGAGGTGAACATTTTGTATGCGACCGCTGCATCCGCTCCTTTTGGAGTAAAGATAAATTCGAAACTCACTATGAATGGTGCAAGCGAGGTAAATTGCAAATGGAACGCATGCCCAACGATAAAATATTTTCACATAGGGATAATGGTGACGAATTAAGTCCCCTGCGTGTCATTTACGCAGACATAGAATGCTACATTGATGATATCATCCACAAGCCAGCAGCCATATCCTGCTATGAAGTATGGCATGACCACTTTAGGAATAGACAAAACAAAATGCATACTTGGCAAGGTGAAGATTGCATTTCAAAATTTCTAGAATTTCTCGATAAAGCTGCTAAATTTCAACAATCATATGATTCCCAATTGCAGCGTAAGTCACTACATATGTCAGATCAAGACAAACAGAAATTTGAAAGTTGCACATCGTGCCCTAAATGTCATAAAACGTTTGATGACGATAAAATTAAGAAAGTGCGTGATCATGATCACATCACTGGTAAATTTAGAAACGCACTCTGCTCCAAATGTAACTTTTCATTGAGGTCGTGTACTACCCGTCATTTTTCATAACTTTAAGGGCTATGACAGTCATATGCTCATAAAGGGAGGGTTGAGCCAGATGAAATCGTGGCAGTTTAATGTAATAGCGCAAACGAGAGAAAAAATCATGGTAATGACAGCAAAAGTACCAGTAGATAAAACTAAAGAAAATAAGACAGTCTTCTTCGAAATAAAATTTTTAGATTCATTCCAATTCATGTCAGCGTCACTAGCTTCTCTCGTTCGTAACCTCAAGTTTCTTCCCCATAGTCAAACTTTGAAGAAACACTATCCAAACTTAACGGATGAAATAATCACTCGCAAAGGAGTCTTTCCCTATGCGTATTTTAGCTCAATGTCTAAACTAAATGAAACGACCCTTCCTTCCATTGACAAATTCCAAAACGATTTGACGGGTCAAGATTGTCCAGTAGAGGACTATGAACATGCTCAAGAGGCATGGTTAAAATTTGATTGTAAAACGTTTGGCGATTATATGATCGCTTACTTATAATTAGATGTCATTTTGCTGGCTGATGTCTTTCAGGAATTTCGACGAGTGGCATTAGAAGAGGACAAATTAGATCCTGTCCACTTTGTCAGTCTACCAGCCATGTCCTTTAAATCAGCCTTTAAAATGACTGGTGAGACCATTCATCTCTTACAAGACCCGGAGATGTATAACATATTTGAGCGCGGAATACGCGGTGGTCTCACATTTGTGAATAAACATCACATAAAATCTAAAACAGTAGGTAATGATCATATCCACCTAAAGTACTATGACCAAAATAATTTATATGGCAGTTCACTGTCTAAACCACTACCTCACTCCGAGTTTAGTTGGTTAAATCAAGATGAGCTTGCGTATTACTCCAACCCTTCAAACATTCTGAAGATTCCAGATGAAGGTGATTGGGGATATTATTTTGAAGTGGATTTGATTTATCCAAATAGTATTAAAAATAAAACTGCTAATTTCCCACTTGCACCTGAATCTGGTGAAGTGACTGAAGATATGTTTTCACCATTCATGTCACAATTTCATGATAACTTAAGAGAGTGTGGACAGCCAAGGTACAAACCATGCCGCAAACTTTTGCTCACTCAATATGATAAGAAAAATTATCTCGTGCACTTCTGCATACTAAAATTCTATTTAGAAATGGGCATGCTTCTAAAGTCAGTTCACCGCATTATCAAATTTAGACAGAAAGCCTTCCTCAAACCCTACATAGATAGTAACAGTCAAAAACGTGCACTCGCCCAAAATAATTTTGAAAAGGATTTTTATAAATATAAGAATAACAGTGTTTTCGGAAAGACCATGGAGGATGTTAGAAAACGTATGAACTACAAACTAGTCGTTGATGAACAAAAATATCACAAATTGACCTCGTCACCTCTTTTCATTGATAGAGACATCATCGATGAGGATCTTGTAGGTGTTAAAATGATAAAATCAGAAGTTGAGTTGTGCAAACCCATCTATATTGGGCAAGCCGTTTTAGATTATTCCAAGCTTGAAATGTATCAACTCTTCTACAAAATATTAAAACCATGCCCTCTCGTAAAAGAGGTTCGCTTGCTTGGTGGTGATACAGATAGTTTCTTTTTAGGAATTACGACTCAAAAAGATTTAAATTTTAATGAAGTAGGCAAGTCATTAGAAAAATATTTCGACACATCTAACTACAATCCCACTCATCCACTCTATTCCATACAGAATAAAGCCAAACTTGGTTGTTTTAAGGATGAAACAGCAGGAAAGGAAATAGATGAAATGATTCTCCTCCGTCCTAAAATGTATTCCATGAAATTAAAAGAATGTGCAGATAGTATTAAGCGTGCTAAAGGTATATCAAAATCCATTGTTCACAAAATGAAACATCGGTCCTATAAGAAGGCCTATAAAAAAAAACTATAACGTTTGTCAATATGACAATCTTAAAATCTCAAGTTCATACTGTGAAAACGCACACGTTCAAGAAACGGGCGCTTTCAGCATGGGAGGATAAGAGGTGTTGGATAGGACATAACACATCTCTTCCACATGGACATCCTGACACAAACATACCTCCACCCAAAAGAATAAAACTCACGCTACCACATTCAGGAGATGTATTGACATAATTAACTTTAACTCAGTATTTTGATGCTGCTTTTTGTAGATATACATGGTTGTTTTATGTATCGCATGAGATCGTTTCTTCCTTGTGAATATATGCCTACAGTCAGCCCATTCCCCCTTTATCTGTGAAAAGACTTTTTCATACACATATTTTTATTTCAATAAACATATCACAATGACTTCACTTTGTTTTCCGAAACACTAAAGTTACGAGGGATTTAGTATCTTTCACATGGATGCACTCTTGTAAACCATTGGTAATTTTGATAGCAATAGAGGGTATAGTTTGTTTGACGACGGGATGATAGAAAATAGATTCAAACATCTTCTCCACTATTCCATATGAAGCGTCTTTATCATGAATGAAATCACGTAAAATGCATTCTTTTTTCTCACCAACAGAAATAGGAAGAATCAAATCACTTTGAATGTAAAGGTGCTGTTCATGTTTATCAAGTGTCATTGGTGTTTCTATACCAATCGTATGCGCAGCAGTAAACACAGTTTGTAGCATTGAAAAACCAAAGAGCTTTTTCACATTTTTACTCAATTGACATTGAATGTCATCACCCAGTTTCAGAACAACGCGTTGATTTTCAATTGAAAACGAAATGTGGTATGTCTTTACATCATATTTACTTTTCATCACATGCTTCAACTTCTGTTGTATATAAGGATTTACTACATGAATAAAGCTTTCAACTGTATGATATAGACGCGGCAGTATATTGATAGCAACTTGAGATTCTTGATAAGACTGGTAAATTTTCTTGATGCGATCACCATAGATGTCCACCCACCATTCATCATTAACTGAATCAGCTTTAGTGTCATATTCATGAGAATCATACACGAGACCGCTTCCAATAATAGGGGTTGGATGTCTTACAAAATGACGCAAGGTTGGAGAGAAATAAACTGTAAGTTTGTCATTATATTTCTGAGTAACCAACTTATTTTTGTCCGCCATAATTTTCTGTCCATGCTTCTTACCCACAGTCTCATCCCATCGTTTTACTAACTCAATAAGTGATAAAGGTTGAACACCACGCTTTTTCAAAATGATGCGTTCTTCGCATTCTACAACATCTTCGTCAAATATTTTAAATTTATAATGAAATTTGCTGATTCGATTTGAATAAACTTTTTTAACATTTGCAGTAGCAATTGACGTTAGATGTAGTCCATGTCCAAAACCGAGATGCGGATAGAATTCATTATCCAACCTCAGTGTAAGACCTTTAGTAAAAGAATGAAAGCGAAGGAACTGTCTCCCACTCCAATGATAGATAGTAAACTCATAAACTTTCTGATCCTTATTCTTCATGATGGAAGTATTACCACTGTTGAATGCCTTAATAATTTTCCCATTCCCAAATGGACCATAATAATCTGATTTTATCTGAATCCACTCATAGTTCCACTTTCCATCTGACGTTAAATTGTATGGGAACTGGAATGCATTATTCATCGTTATTCCATCATGGGTGCGAGGAGTCAATATCATTTCTTCCAAATCATTCACATTCTGAATATTGCTATCATAGCAAATACTAGAAACGCCAACCTCCCATTCACCTTCTAAATGTAGTGGGCGATTTAATTCTACTCGATAGTCTGATGGTTTATTTTTGGGAAATTTATTCATAGAAGCATTACTGGGCAAGTAGATTAGAAACGAGTCCTTATTTTCACTTTCCATATTATTCACATTGGAAAAATATATTAGCATACTTTTGCATTAACTCTTCATTCGGAAATGGAGTGTGATACTTGTCACAGCATCTTTATGAAAAGGAATCAACGCACCAGCATCGTCATAAATTGCAATATCAATTTGTGGGATGTAGTTTGATTTCAGCTTTGTATAATGCACTTTCTTGAAAGTACGCTCAGATAAAATACTGCAGCTTTTTGGCTGGTATGGTATCATTGCTAGCAATGGAGCTTCAACATCTCCCACACGTACATCTTCACCAATATTGGAATATATCTGAAAATAGTTAATACGACGCGATAGTGACATGTCTGCGCTAGCTTTGGTTACAGTACCACTTTTAAAGATGCTTTGATCAAAACCCAAAATGTCCATTAGAGTTTTATCCATAATTAGTTCAATACCTTTTCCACTTATAGTGAGAGACAAAACACCTTCTTTTTCAGAAAATGTAATTTGTTGCTCATTAATCACTTCATTTAAATAATCTACAACCAATTTAACTGAAGTAATAATGCGTGGCATCAACACTCTTGTTTCATGTAAGACACCACCGAAAGGCTCTACACACTTTCTGTATAAAGATACGGTCCATTCTGTATCAAATTGATTTGACCTTTCACATGGTAAATGTTGCATATCAAATTTTCCATGAACAGCTGCAGAACGATGTCGTAAGAACTGATGAAAATCTTTTGAACAAACTAATACTAGATCATCATCATTTAATTTACTTATTGCAATATGATTAGATGATTTGATATAAGTCAATGTTGCCACTTGTTTACCATCAACTCGAAGGAGATAATTAAATTTCTTCAATAATGTTTCAGGAGTCATGTTTGTCTTTCTTGGCTTAATCACAATCTTCTTCACCAACGTCTTCTCATTTTTTGGAATAAGATCTACATAATAAGCTTCCTCTCGATATATTAACTGTTTATAACCACTTGGGTGGTAATTAACGTTATAATTATCATAGCTTGTTAAGGCGCTAGCGAGGTAACCTAAATCATTTCTTAAACTTGGACTTAAACCAACAATCCAATCCTTCTCAACTACATGATGTACATAATTATGATCATCATTGTGCGGAGTAAATTGGACAATATGTTTACACGCTTTATTCAGGAAATCATATATAAACTTTTTACATGATAAGAGATCTTTCTTTGGCCACTGTGGAATGTATACTCGGCAGCCCTTTTCACATTGGTAAGCAGCTGTACGTCTCATATTAATAGTCATCACCTCATGATCAAAAGTATAGACACAGTTGCTATGAACAAGTTGAGTGACACCCACTTCCCACTTTCCATTTAGCTGTTGTGCATGATCAATGGGAGTAGAAAAGAGTGCGGCTCGATTACTAGCAAATCTATTTGCAGCCGCATTGCTAAGCAAAATATGATAAAACGACATTTTTATATTGCTGATCTGCGGCTTTGCATAACATCATGAAGACTTGGATTTTGGACTCTCTACAATATATCAGAGTTGATCGTAATGGAAACGTACATTTCAAAAATTCTCATGGTCATACATCAAGAGGTATTACATTAACATGGCGACAATTTGTCAACCTCAATGATATCATGAGGGATTTGGAATATTTTGAAACATTAAGATTCATCTCCTTGGGTGATCAAGTTTGGCTTCAACATTACAGAAATGAAATTCAAATCTGCCATTCTCATTCCGCAAACTGTTTCTCATTTCGCAAATACAAATGGGAGAAGTATAGAAGATACATACATCGCTCCATCATGACATTTATTCGTCGTGAGTTCATCGCCCTACTATGCAAATCTTAATCAGACATGACTACCACGCACCAGGAGTTGGAAATTAGATTCCCTACAACGTATTGAAACGGATCATGATCGAAACGTCTATTTCAAAGATTCAACTGGAAATGTGAGAAGAGAGTTTGCTTTATCTTATCGTCATTTTCAATCTCTACATCATATCATGAAGGATTTGAAATACTTCTATATGAAAAGACATTCACGTATTGGAAATCGCATCTGGTTGCGCGTCAACAAACGGCGAATTCAACTCTATCATTCCCAACTCCATACTAACTTCACATTTCATCAAGGTAGTTGGGAAAAGTATAAAAGGAAGGTACATCGCTCAATTTACTCATTTTTTCATCATGAAGCGCCATCGCTACACCATCGTCAACATTCTCCGTCGCTTCAGACTCTACACCAAAATCGATCTCACAACATTACACCAACACCTTCCAAACAGCAAGTATTACCCGGGCCGTCCTCAAATGTTAGTGGTGAAGAAGAACAATTCACGGAATCTTCAACTCTTCCCAAATGGGACTGTACAGATTCTCGGCGCCCTTTCTCATTCATCGGCGCAGTCAATGCGCTTAGAGCTACAAAGACTACTACGTCGGATATGGAAGAGGGAGAGGTGTGTGATGTCGAATTTGACTGTGGACAATATGGTGATCTCTACTCAATTGAGTGAAAGTGTATCATTTTTGAAGATTCGTACCAGCAGTTACAATTTGTGTTATGAACCCGAACTTTTTCCTGCATCTCTCATTAGTTGTTGGTTACCTGTGCATGTTGCAATCTTTAATAATAGTAAAGTGATCATTACTGGACTAAAATTTCATGTACAAGCAAATGTGATCCTAGACTATTTCATCGAGTATGTACGTACCCAGCGGATTGTAAAATAAAAAACAATTTTTCCAACATGATGTTTTTATTTCAAATCATGATAGAACTTACAAATCATTTTTTCATTAGAGGATGGATTACATGAAAAGTTTTGAATAACAGATACAAATCGAGATACATGTAAACGTTTTAAGATGAAGTACAGTACAAAAGCACCACACGTTGATGAAAGTGGATGTTGTAGTATGCGTTCATTTGGCTGATATTGACGCGTATGTTTTCTCAACCACTGCTGTGTTGGTATATTTGGAGGTTGAGCAAGAGAGTCAAATAGTTCACCACGTCGGTCTTCTCCAATAAAGATCGCTTTCCAATGCTCACCGCCTAAATTCTGCGAATGAGTGTTTAGCACAATAAAGATGGGATAGTGATTTACTGCAGGTGGTAGGGTATCGAGCGAATAGACATTATCGAAAGCTTTCAACGTCGCTTCGTCTGCATTACGCTGTAATTTAGTTTTAATATCGTCAGCAGTCAACCAACTCATTAACGATTTTACTGAAGAATCACGTCACGATACTTTGTAATTTCAATATTTGAATCGAAGACTGCATAAATTAATACATTGATCGTCTCACGTAGTGTTCTTTTGAACGTCAAATCAAAAACGAATATTATGAGGCACGTTCGCTTGACGATAGGGTGCACTAATATCGCTGTCAGCAGTCAAATCAAATGCATAAATAGTATATCCACTCTTAAACTCTTTCATAGTCAGTCCGTTGGTGTCATCCGTATTGTAAAAGCCAAATACATCCATAAAATCAACATAACTGCGCATAAATTGATCCGCAGCAAAATCTGGTTTGTAGGGTGGACCAGGATGACTCACACCATTTACACGTAAAGCAATTTCACTTAACTGATTGTGTTTAAAATTGAAAGGATTCTTCTTTATATTACCATTAAATGCATCATTTTCAACCATTGCCACCATGAGGAGCTTCGGTGCTTCCGATGGAAAGAGGCCATCTTTCATGAAACTCTTTTGATCTTTCGGAATTGTAAAGGTGAGAAGCTTTGTATGCTGAACGGGGTAAATGGCATTTTGGCGGTTAAGACCTTCAGCATGTCCTCTAATGACACTTGGATTCGGTACTACTCGACGAATGTAAAGTGCAATATCTTCCACATGAATTCTAAAATTGTCAACTTTAGCAAATGCATTCAGCGCAAATTCAGGCTTATTCAATGTCAGCTTGAGTCGCATGCTGGTATTACAGAGTAAAAACTTTGACTGTCTAAAGAAGTCTAAATTCAGCGGACCATATAGCTGACATACTTTACTATCTTTAATCATAGCAGATCGCTTTACAAAGCCACTGTTTGTTTCAGCATCAAATTTTCCCGCTTTATCTCTGTACCATCCCATGGCTTCCATATGACTTTTTTGTGCTGCTGGATGAAACTGTGATACATGATTGAAATATGATTTATAGGGATAATCGCTTTGACCACCTTCCACCTGCTGCTCTGCAATCGTTAGAGAAACATCGCGAAGTAATGTAGTCAATGGTAAATTGTTCAGTCCAACTTTATGTGTATCGTCAATAGCAGTTCCATCTGCTTACTGAATTCTAAACCTCAAATCAACCATCGCATAACTCAAATCTATGTAGTCATCACTACCACCAGGAATAACAAATTCAATGGGGCCAGCATTCTCAGCTGTTCGAGGATGATAATCTACAATACTTGAACTAAGAATATCTGTCTGTATGGCTTGTTGATCAAACAAACAAAACCCGGAAGTTTTACACTCCATGATTAGAAGTTATGGCAGCGTCGTCGTTTAGCGCCTGATGAATGATTAGAGCCTCTGCGACGTTTGCGTGAATGCCTTTTGACTGAAGATCGCACCTTACCAGCTCCGCGATGTTTCCTCCTTCCTTTATTCATTCGTTTAGGCGATTTCTTTCCTTGAGTAACACCAGCAAAAGTCTGCTTCAATGTTTTTAAACCGCGTTCCTTCCCACGATTCAACAAACTGCTCTTAAAACTTCTACCTCTGGAAAGATCACTAGCAACATCACCAGCAAAGCCAACGGCATTACTTAAAACATTTCGTTTTAAAGATCTTCCGACATGGGATATGAGAGGTGCTACAACCGATTTCAGTTTACCAAGCATGCTACCTCTACGTTGGCGGCGAGCGCCGCTGTAAATTTGTCCTCCACTACTTACATAGGAGGGTCGTGAATAAAATGAGGCAGTTGGATTCATAGCTCAAACCCTAAACATTGTTAGTTACAACTTTGCATGAATCACTGTCGATCACTTAGATGAAAGATGTCGGCACGACGCATCCAAGAGTTCATACTTGAAGGATAACCAGTCCATTTAACAAGACACCATTCCTCACCTTGTCATTTTTTACATCGAATGATTTTCTCTACCAAATACGTTTCACTTTCAGTGACTACCTCAATCTCATCGCGGTAAAAGCTGCCCTCAATTTCTTCATTATCGTAATCTTTCAACTTGTAGACGGTGGGAGAGTCTATTTGATCAATCCTTGATACTGTAAATACCTCCTCTGTCCAATTCGGAAGGTACCCTTTAGCAAAAACACTTCACTTTTGACCACTTCACTCTTCACCAATTTTCACATCACTTTTCACATGAGTGCGTTTACGTTGGAATGATTCGCGCACTTTATCTACATTGTCAGCATTTACATCTACTGGTCTGAGTCCAATAGAACGATGGATAGAGTGATTGTAGGCATGGAGTGTATCTTGTAGAACCTTTGTCCAATTTTGTGTCAAGTTGGCAGTAAAATGTCGCCACCAGCGATTTTTTAATGTGCGATTAAAACGTTCAACGAGTGCAGCTTTATAAGCACTCTTTACACTAAACAACTCAATGTCATGCCTCTCAAATAATCTTCTCACATGCTGATTTTCAAACTCTTTTCCTTGATCACTCTGAATTCTTTTTGGAATGGGACCTTCTCGAAAAATTGTTTGGAATGCTTTTGCTACTCCTTTCCCTTCTTTAGTTTTTAAAGGTTGAGCCCACGCATAACGCGAGAAAATATCAATGACGGTTAAAATAAAATTATTGCCCGAGTTATGTTTTGAAATGGAGCCAACATCACACAAATCTGCTTGCCACTGTTCATCGATGTCATGAACAATATAATGGCGGGTGCGGTACTTCTTTTTCGCTTGTTTGTGGAGTGTATAGGTAGCCTGACCCTTTAACCATCGTTTCACTTGTGATTTTGGAAGACCACCCGCTTTTGATAATTTCTTGATCGATGCAAATCCTGCCGGATGTTTTACATCATAATAAATTGACTTCAAACGTTCAGTCGATGACGACTGACTCTTTTTTCTCCTTCTCATCTTTTTGCTTTCTTACCTTTCTACATTTACAACAACTGCAGCATTTAGCTTTAGCGGTTTTGCGATCGTGTTCACATTGCTTAGGAGTTTCATTGTGAGAGCTGGCGCAGCAAGTGCAAGTGACAACGACATTCACCTCTGGCGGCTCATTACATGGCAAGCAACACATCTGCTTCATATTAATAGTCTGAGAACATGTATTTCTTGGGAGGAGCTGTTTTACGTTTTCCTTTTACTAGTTTTAGTGGTGGTGTAGATCTACGTCGAGTTCTTCCTCTTGTTTGCTTAGTGAGTGTGGGAGGGGATGTAGCAGGCGACGTCTTAAACCAATTTGTTGGTATTTTCATCGTCTGAAGCATTGGAGCATTAGCCACTGTTGAAACAAGTTCTTTCAATGTCTCATTATTCAAAGCAAATTTTGGTACATTATGCTTTTTCAATAGTTTAAGAAAGTATGACCAACCAGGTGGAACATAGCCCTGACGGCGCTTTCTACGTGTCGCATACTGAATCAAGTCTTCATAACGTGAAGCATCAATCACTTTATTTTCATCTGTAATGATTTCTCCTCTATCATTTACATTGATATTGGGTTCAATACTATTGAAAAGAGATATGGCATGTGCGCGAGATGCTAAAGGTGTTGCAGTCGATACAGAGTCACGCATCTTATTCTTCAAGCTTTTCAATTGCTCAACAGTTTCCGATTGTAATAATACAGCACGATGTGGATCTTTGATGTGAACATTTTGCTGATAGTCTATTTCTTTCCTATACATTTGATTTGCAAGAGGTTGCTTTACTTGCTGCATGGCAGTCAATTGTACATATTCATCCTGACGAATAACAATCATGCGAGAATAAGAACTCATAGTTTGTAGATAATCATGGGAGTTTTCAAAATATCACTTCGAAATCTAAATTCTTCCGGACGCTCTTGCGTAAAGTCAATGAATAAGTAACCGTATGGTTTTTCAGTAGCTGCTTGAAAAATTTCAATTAAGGCTTTTGATCCTCTGGGTGCAACTTGTCGCGCTAAAATTTCAAATTGACTTTTATCTCGCGGATTCTTGAAAATAGCATAATAGTGTGTATTCAGGTTTCGTGTACGAGCTTCTTCTCCATCAGGAAACAAATTTTGTGTGATATAGATGATAAAGCACCTTTTATGATGTGCTGCGCGAGTGAAGATATCAGTAACATCTTTTGAATTCTTACTTTCTTTTAATAAATCATCTAATACAACAACATCATTAGACTGAAGTTTATCCACTGCAATAATTCCTTCATGTCGAATAAAGTTGCGACTTTGCAATTCCTGAAACAGCGACGGTTGATAAATACCATAACACCAAATCACTCGATTGATAGGTTCCTTAAACAACTCCCTTCTTTTATCCAATAAATTCAGCGTGAAAACAGTTTTACCTGCATGAGATGGACCTGATACATTCAGAACTTTATCACATTGAAGTCTGAAATCCATTATAATACTTTGAGATTCAACATTTGCATAATTAACGTCTAGAGCCACAGATATTACCCAATACGTTGCCCACGATAGGAGCTGGCATCGCTAGTAACGCTGGAAGGAAACCGCCCTTTTGTGTTAGAGTTTCCCTCTTTCTTTGAAGGGTGACTTTAGGATTGGAGATGAAACGCAATTTCGTAGCATATCGCTTAAGTAACTTTCGTTGTTTTGGTGCTAATTTCTTCGTCCTCAACTTTCTCACATGAGAAATAATTTCACGAATGAATTTATCGTTAGCATGTCGTATAGCATTGTATCGCTGATTTGCTTTCATTCGTCGGAGAGCTTGAATGGCTGAAGAAAACTTTGAAGACTTTTGACTTTTACGCTTCGTCATTTTACGTTTCGCCATTTTCCGTGTTAGTCTTTGCTAAAACCTGTCTTTACCACATTTGCATAGGTACTAACTATTGCGGCATAAGTGACACTCGAAATGAGCAATATCACAGTGGTTACATTGGCAAAGTTGAATGCAATTACGTATGAAACAGCGTTGACAAAAAGCATGCTTACATCTCTTGAAGATGCGCTTTTCATTTCCATCCTTTCGCTTACATACATCGCAACACATAGTTTCACCGTTACTGATGTCTATAGCAAGTCTTTTCGAAGATATGAATTTGCTAGCCTTTTCTAAATAATAGACGCATGTACAGAAGGAATATACTTCGAGAGTGAGCAGACATAGCTCGAAAACCAGTTGCTTTACAATCAAGTACCACTGCATTTTCAATTTTTCTTTATAGAAAGTTGAATGTGAATATCTGAAATCGCTTCAATCACTAGACTGCTGCCATGATGGTTAAATGCGTTAAGACGTTCAGCAATTTTTATCATATGTCTTTTAAAAAATTCTTCGGGGTGATCTACCACTTCCATTGAATAAGAAGCAAAATGGAAAGAGCGACTTTCCACCTCTTCCTTTCCAAAATGACTAAACTTAATTTTCGCAACTAAACGCGCCATGACAATGCTATCAGAGAATGTATTCATTAACTCTAGAAATAGAGTGCTAGCATCATCGACCACTGCTTCGATGTCGGTCTCATCTTTATGAAAATTTATCACATAATCTTGAACAGCTCCTTTTAAACTTTGCCTATGAAAATGTAATGTTCCGCAGTCGTTTGAGAAAGACATGATCGCCCTTTATCTAAACCATCCATTGCATGAAAACAACTCTTCTCATAGTAACATTTATTGAATAACGGTAACAAGCATGCATTATAAATCAATGGTTTGAAAGAGATAAAATAGATACAGCTGGTAACTATCATACAGCGAGCAATGATGACCATACAGGACTTTGGCAGTGTTGAGGTAAGGAGGAAAGAAGCATTGGTTATGAACGTAGCTACTACAACGAACAGACAAAATAGGAACACACAAATCCTTAAAACGTTTCGTGACTTCATGGTAGTGTTGATTCACTCTACTATCCCAAGGCGGGAGCAAAATATCATCAATGATTAGATTGGGAAATACTTTCCTCTCCTTACCAGGATTATTACAAAAGATGCGTATAACATTGAAAGCAGCTAACCATCGTTTAAAGTCAATAAGAAGAGCACTCTCACAAGAAAAGCCATAGTCTTGCAAATATTTCAGATTAAGTCCATGAATGTGTTTTCTCGCCCATTGATCAACATTGGGATCGCAGTTGGCATGTTGATGATAGACACTAACAATCTGATATGTCCAATTGTTCATAGCAATAGCACTGAGCTCCTGTACAGGTTCACCCTCACAATCCATAAAAATGATGATAGAAGCCTAAAACGGAAATTTACACATCTAAGGAAACGTTCTATAACATATTACAAAATGAAGAATTACATCGATGCTTTTCACGACAAAATACACAAATGATATGATGGCAACGAAGAAGTAAGATGTATCTAATAAGACCACGTCTACGACACTCAAGGCACATAAGCGAATTGTCATACAGTACTGTGCAGAAAGATTGCCCCACCCACAAGTATTCTATGAAGACAGCTCTTTTGCATGTATAGGTAATTATAATGATATTTGGTCAAAATCAATGGCTCTGCTTATCAATTTCATCATTTCCTCATTCAGCTACAGTCCTTTGCATGCGTTGTATATGGCCTGTGACACTAATAGTTATGAAATCTACCAAATGGAGAGGAGTAGGCCTGAAGGAAAAGACAAACATCTATTATGTTGTTCGACACGTTTAATCAGCATAGCTGCTTTGCGATAATGCGTCATGTTTGGTTGAATCAAGTCAACGGCCAATCATTGCGGGAATCGAGACAACAGTCGTCATTATTTTAACTGCTTTGCGATAATGCGTCATGTTTGGTTGAATCAAGGCAGCAGCCAATCATTGCAGGAATCGAGACAACAGTTGTCATCAATGCTGCATTCAACACGCGTGGGTATACTGATTTCTATCATGCATCGTCTTATCAATGACATTTGTTTTCACTGTGCGCTGATAATGGCAACCTCCAGCAATTTTACTTGCGGTCAAATTATTGGCCTTTATCAATCTGGTTCGATGTCTTATCGGGAAATTGCAGCTGCAGTGGGAAAAGACCGTCGCACTGTGGATCGTATCATTCAAAGATTTGAGGAAAGAGGTAACACGGAAGCTGATTATCACAATAGCAGCCGCCATAGGGTTACCTCAGAGCGCGAAGACCGAACGATTGTAAAGTTATCAAAAGCCGCTCCTAGAGCATCATCCAGAGAATTGGCTGAAGAGCTTGCGACTGATTATGGTGTGCAACTTGACTCTTCTACCGTTCGGAGAAGACTCTTGGAGGCAGGACGGCCAGCTTATCGGCCAATTAATAGTCCAGTATTAACGCCAGCAATGCGAGAAAAAAGACTTCAATGGGCGAAAGATCACAGGCATTGGGATATTGATGACTGGTCAAAAGTCATGTTTACCGATGAAACATGCATATAGATCCAACCACTCCAGACCCGCTTCGTGAGACGCATGGTTGGTGAGATTCCAAAAGCAGATCACTTCACTGCTCGATTTCGTCATCCTTTATAGCTAATGATATGGGGTTGCATGTCAATACGAAGTACAGGGCGCTTCCATGTCGTAGATGATCAATGAATAAAGAGGAGTACCTCCGAGTTCTGGAAAGCAGAGTGCTACCGTAGGCGCATGATTGGTGGGAAGGTGAGGCATGGATCCTTCAGCAAGACTTGGCACCTTGCCATACCGCCAAAGTGTGTAATATAAGTTCTTGCGTTTGAATAGAGTGCGGCTTTTGGAATGGCCGGGGAACAGCCCTGACCTGAACGTTATAGAGAACTTATGGTTCATCTTGAAGCAAAAAATTAATAAACATGAAGTGAAGACGAAGCAAGACATCATCAAGCAATACCTGGACATCTTGATGCGAACCAATGAAATGACTGATATTTGCAAAAAACTTATAGAATCGATGCATCGAAGAGTAGCAGAATGCATTAAGGCGAAAGGTGGACCGTTGACTTACTGAACTTTGCTATATCTCATGTGAATTAAGTTTGTTTCTATGAATTGCTAATTGATAAATGTATACATGGTTTTGCATTTTACCAACAGCATGAAGGAAATCAGCTCACATATGCATTCTAATAAGCATTTACAATAGTCAGTACGATAGGATAAGACTAAGATAAGTTTCCGAAATAGTTATACAAATATATGATACTTTATCGTTACTTAACATCATAATTCGTCGAATATCTCACAAAATTTAGGGTGGGGCAATCTTTTTGCACAGTACTGTAGGGTAGAGTTAGGAAAGGACTAGTAATTCTCCTTCTTTGATTTGCGTTTTGAGGCAGCATTCTTCTCCGACTTGCGCTTCGTACCACTGCTGTTAAGGATTTGATCAATTATGTCGTCCACGTTGGGTGGTTTTGGAATATATAGGATGGATTCCATATGCACGGAGAGAGAGGCTATTTTATTATCCTTGTGCCGACCATACTATAGCCCATTCACTTTGAAAAGGATATCCTAAGTACCTTCTCCGAGCTCGTCGCATGTGATGGGTGTTGAATGATCTCCCTCCTTCCTATAGTAAGTGCACCAATGTGATACCGGTAGGCAAATGTGATTACCATCCCAAATCTTTCTATAGGGAGTATCCTTGTCATCTCTCGCCTTCCACTCTTGAGCAAGAGGAGTAGGAATGTCCATATTTAATGTCACGTACTCCTCAATAATATCAAGTTGGTGGCGAATGTACTGACTCACGGGGATCAGTATGTAGTCCCCATACTGATTGTGCATTATCTTGACATCCGTGGAAGGGAGCATTCCCGTTTGGAGTACTACGCTATGATCGTCATAACGCAAGACTTGTTTAAATTTACGCTGTAGCGGTGTAGGATTATGTACCTTGGTAGTTTCTTCCACTGGCCTCAGTTGTAGATGATCTGATCGTAGCGAACCTTGTAACGTTTGACCGCCATTTTGTCCTACTAGTGCAGCAGATGGAGTAGATGCCTGAAAATGAAAAAGATTGTATTAAGTTTACGTTCAAGGGAGGAGAGGGAGGAAAGTAGCGACTTACCATTTTAGTTGGATAATAGAATAGGGGACTAGAGAGAGAGAGAAAATGTGCGTCCGTCACTCGTGTGATTCAACGATGGAATGATTCTCACTGTGGAAGGCTCGCTATTTATATAGAAATGCTTGATTCTCATTGGATGATGATCCTCATTGGACAATAACATCAAGCTGATTCCAAATCTGGCCTCCGTTTACCAATCCGAGCCTTCATTCGCCCGCTGGAGCTGTTTCTTGGGAAAATCTAACTCTGTCGTTTTTCGTCATTCTCCCAAAATCTTAAATGGCGTCTCACATCTAAACGAAGACAGATATGAACAAGCCGTTTCTTTCACTGAATTTGTCTCACTCTTAGCTTTCAAACGAGCTATTGTACGACTTTCTACGATCTCTAGAACCAAAGTTGGAAGATCGGTGCCGAGGGGGGGACGTCAGCGAAAATTTTTCTCTCCGATTGCGTTCAAATTCACCATACCGATGCAGAATTTCACGCTGAATCCGAATCTGGCCTCCGTTTTCCCATCCGATGCCTCGTTTTGGCGCTACAGCCCATAAGTCCAAAATTCTAACTCTATCGTTTTTCGACAATCTCCCAAAATCTTGAATGGCGCCTCACATCTAAATGAAGACAGATATGAACAAGCCGTTTCTTTCATTGAATTTGTCTCACTCTTAGCTTTCAAACGAGCTATTGCACGACAAAATCCGTCCACTGGAAGCCAAGATCGAAGCTAGCTCTCCCGAGGGGGGGGGGTCAGTGAAATTTGATGAAACAAACTTTGATCAGGGTCCCAGGTCGAAATGCCACACTTTGGAAAATTTTCAAAATTTTGTCCATACAAAGTCACTCTGACACAGGATTTTTTCAGGTGAGCTCCGACCTAAAATCTTGTAAAAGCTCTAACTTTTGAACGGCTGGTCCGATTGACTCGCGACAAAAATGTCGTCGAGCAGTTTTTTCTCCTCTTTCGTACGAGTAGCTGTAAGACAAAATCCGTCCACTAGAACCAAAGTTAGAAGATCGCTGTCGGGGGGGGGGGGTCGGTGAAACTTGATGAAAAATGTTTTGGTGAAGGTCCCAGGTCGAAATGACACACTTTGGAAAATTTTCAAAATTTTACCCATACAAAGCCACTCCGACACTTAGGATTTTTTCACGTGAGCTACGACAGTCCACCCTCCCAACCTGGCCGGCACACCACGCCAACCTGGAGAGCACATCACCTCGCGCTACGACGGCCGGCCAGAGGGGGGGGACGTCAGACTCGAAGCAACACGGCGGCACACCACGACCGACTCGACTGACAGGAGGGGGGGACATCAGCGACGGCGGCCATCTTGCGCTATCCAGAAGTGGAGTTTTACTTACTGCTCATGGGGTTGAGTATGGTTAACATTGGCCAAAATTCATAGACAAAAAGTACATAAATGCATGTGTTCACGATCTGAGGACATTTCATACCAAAAATCATTGCTGTAGACTTAGTATTTCTTACTTAATCACAGAAAACATAGAAAGTCCCATTTTTCCAGAAGCCTTTACTCTGCTTCACATCATATTAAAACATATTTTCTTTGATCCTGAAGAATCAGAAGAGGAGATGAGAGATTGAGATGAAGAAGAAGAATCGGGTAGAACTCGGTAGGCGTGCAGATTTGTTGTACTGTATGCATGGTGCACTTTATTCGATGTGAAAGACCCGTTTTCGGCATCGATCTCTACAGAAACTCGTGCTGATGGCCGGTATATAAATATAATCTATTCTGATCGCGGCAGAAAACGCTGGTAATGAACTCTTTTGCTCTGTAAAAGACAACCGAATTCCTAAGATTATTGCATTCATTCACTGAAAATATTCTGCTTAAGAGCGGAGCAGATGAGGACGCTAAGGACAAGTAGATCTAAGTCAAATCCTGCAAAACAAGCGCATTGAAATTAATCTGATACCTCAGTTGTCCAATCCGCATTATGTGTCATTCACAATCAATCTCTATAAGTTTGTGGAATTGAATCACCTCCGTAGGGTTCAATAGAAATATTTCTTAGGTGCACAGTAGATAACGGGAATTCATTTCTTAGATGGAATCCTACAAGTGATAATCGAGCTCAAGTAACGTTTAAGTCTTGCCTGAAGTCAGTTGCGATAAGGAAACGCACATATATATTGCAACTTGTTATTCCTGTCATCAAAATTCTATGCAGACAAACACATGAGGTGAATGTCTAAAGACATTGTTTGATAGACGCCAGCAAAATCGACACAAAATAGTGTTAGACAATATTTATACAGCGTTTCCTTATGAAACATTTTGGTTGAAATGAGTTTGTTGGATGAAATTTGATAACTATCCCTAAAAATCTACAGAAAATTCATAAAGCGTGTTTTCCCACAGAATCAGGGCATATTTTAACACATGCACTAAGTGACAGTTGTCATGCAGTCCTTCTTAGCTGTCCCGTAGCCCTACCCTAAGATGTTGTGATGCGTGATGCGGTATCAATCTGGTTTATGCATGTGCTACTAATTCGTACATTTTTATAGAGACATCTAAAATATCAAAAAACCTCTGAAATATCGATCTCCAATCACAAAGCAGTAACTTTTGAATTGCTAGAATCGCTTTTAGATAGAGCAACAACATACAACTTCCCAAGCATTTCGATGAGATTTTAAGCGGCTGCACGCACTCGATGATACAAGCGATTTTAAACTTTCTATCAAAGATAATGAATGCTGTTAGATCTCTATGCATACTTGATTGCTATCAGCAACGTGTCTTGGTAGCGCTCCATATTACCAATGACTTCTGGATTGTGGAGTTTCATGGCTTACAGAAGCCTCAATGTTGATGACTCTATCAATTAATAATGCTCGTAAATACTATGTCACGCAAGTGAAGTCTATTCACAATTTTTTGAATTCATATTAATTGGTTCCGTATTTCATGAAGCGCAGTTGAAAGCAATAGAATTCGTCCAAACTATCCACAAACTTTTAACAATTATTTGAGTCCATTTTCACCAAGGATAACTCAATTAGGGTTCGATTACTTCTGGGCCACTCGGTATATCGCACAGTAAAGAATGAGGAGTTTCGACTTACCATTGTGTACAAGGGAACCCATTTATGCGGAAACAGCCAATGGAGAAAGTTGTCGAGCTTCTTCCTGATGAGAAACATTTTTGAATTGACTGATTGGCGCATCTAAAACGAAAGATACACTTCCCCATACAGGCAGTCAATATTGCATTCATGCATTTTTGGACATATTGCACATATAACGAGGCATTCATGTTTACATTGAGTAGAATAATATCGAGATCACCTAACTACAATTTTTCCTGTGCGCGAACAATAAATATGTGCCATATCGAAATGTATGAAAGCACTAGAATTTATGCGCAATTCAACTTGCCGAGAGCAATTTTCCTCTGGCAAATGCTGTGCTGTTTCTCTAGTAAGCAGACCTTCGCTGCTTTCGTGCCATGCAGTTCCCTGATATTCATTATGTGGTGAACAAAACAATCCTGAATGACCATCAAAAATCTTATCGCCTATGTGAGGATATTTGATCGGAAAATGAACTTGCAAAAACATCGTCAAGTGCTATTGAACATCGAAAATTTTATCACGCTGCCGACAGAGTGCATGTGAAGACTTTTATTATACCAAATAAGTGCGTTGAAAAATTGAGCAAAATAACTGAAGATGCAGAAAACCGGAACTCTCAGTTTTCTCATTTTTTCGGTCAGTCTCAGTTCTTTTGAAAAACCACGGATTTGGTTCAATTTTCGGTCAACCTCCGAGCACTATCCACGTTACCGTCGCAGTGGCCTGATTCACGAATAGAATCACTACTGGGAAGGAGATCTTGCCAGTAGTGATCCCATTCCAAAATCAGGTGCAAAATGCGAAATGTGAAATGATAAGTCATCCCCCTGGAAGGAAGTGGCCAAGGATGTGCTGGAAGGGATGGGTCCGAGCGGAGGAAACTGTTCCCTTCTCCCCCCTCTGGAAGGAAGGAAGGAAGGATGAGCTCTCCTGTGAGACGAGGGTAGGAAAGTGTTTACTTTTAGAAAAGGACAGGTGTTGGACGTTTTGGGAGAGGAAAGGTCCTATATCGGCCAGAAGGAGGGCCCGGATGGATAAACGGAGGTCAGATTCGGACTCTACGTGAAATTTTGGAATAGGGTGATTTCCAGCGGAATCGGAGAGAAAAAGTTCTGACCCCTCCCCCCCCCCCCTCCAGTCAGACTTCCAACTTTGGTTCTAGAGATGGTAGAAAGTCGCGTGATAGCGCGTTTGAGAGCTAAGAGTGAGAAAAATGCAGTGGAAAGCATCATATATCCTAGTTTTTCTGGGTTTAGAGTGGAAAATGACTTGAAAATGGCAGGAATCTCCGAAAAACAACGGAGTTGGGAAAGTGTAGGTTTTGGATGTTTTGGAATGAGAAAGGCCATATTTCGGGCTGAAGGAGTGTTCGGATGGACAAACGGAGGTCAGATTCGGACTCTACGTGAAATTTTGGGTTAGGTAGGTTGCTTCCAGCTCCATCGGAAGAAAAAGTGCTGACCCCTCCCTCCCCCCTCCAGTCAGACTTCCAACTTTGGTTCTAGAGATGGTAGAAAGTCGTGTGATAGCGCGTTTGAAAGCTAAGAGTGAGACAAATTCAGTGGACGAAACGGCGTGTCTCTACGTTCTTTCGTTGAGGCTTGGGAGTGACTTTAAGATTTTTGACCATCATCGAAAAACGACAGAGTTAGAATTTTCACGAAAATGCCTCTAGCGGGCGAACGAAGCATCGGACACTATCGGATTAGTTGCAGAGATCGAATTTGAGAAAGTGACTGATGAACATCCGGGCGAACGTGTAGTGTTTCATTTTGCATCCTATTCTACAGAGACGATACATGATCCTAAAGATTTCTATCAGCGACACATGGCGAAAATTGCATCTCGACTAGATTCATTTCATGAGCATGGCTCCAACTTGCTCTTATGTCGCATAAAACACATTCATATTCAACTCAATGTGCTAAACTAGATTTGACTACAAGATTTGGGAAAAGCAATCATGAGTCAGTCGTCCGCGTGCCTCCTTTTCCCTGCCGCAACGAATTCAGGGGAGAAACGGAGTTCTCTGATTGGCTCTCATAGTGTCAAGTGTGGATTCGCAGGAGCCTATAAAAGCAGTCATCTCCCCATTTTCTCTTCATTTCATTCTCTTGACTTGACAAGCGTGTGTGACTTGCTCAAGCCATTCTCCGTCTCAACTTTGTCTGATTTAATCCTGTTTCCAAATTTACAAGTGAGTGTCATGACTGTGTGGCCTAGACCTTGCCAACATTTTAGAAGAGAGGCGCAGGAGAGTGTGTGGCCGATGATTGTACAAGCCTATTTTGTTGAACCATCGCCACCACCGCCTCCACCACCTAGACGCTTTACCTTCAAGTCCTTTAAGGAATTGAAACTTAATTCGGGTCCTAAGCCCAAGACATTTAATTCAATGGACGATGACGAAGACTTAGACTTTGGTGATAAACTTTAAATCATGTGAACGCAGCAAAAGGTCCTCTTAAGGGCCACCTCATATGTTACTGCTAAGCTAAGGATTTTCTTTTCTCTGATGATCATAAATGTACCTAGTGGTATTCTTTCGTTACAGACTGCCATGGCCATGAATCCTACTCCTACTGCTGCATCACTCAATCCTCATCATCTCGAGCTGTGGAATCCGAAAATTGAAAAGGTAATTCACGGCTATCCCACCTACAAACAACAAGTGCGCTACAATGGTGTTCGACTACTCTATCTTCAAACGCCAGCGGTATACTTAACAAAAGTGGATACGCAAGTAAATCGTTGCGGTCAAAACCTGAGTATACCTATTGATAATTGGTTGCGTCATCAGCTTGACATTTTAGAAAACGTTGTGAGGCAAAAGGCTCTTATTCCTACTGAACTATTACAGTTGTGGCCAGAAAAAAAACTTCTTATTATAAACCTTTGTATCGCGGCACTCGCTGATATATTTTACAAAGCAAGTATTATAAAGTCACTTAAGGAGTGACAGTTGAACAGTCAGTTGAACAGTCAGTTGAACAGTCAGTTGAAACAGTATTGTCAACGCTAGGTGGAGGCTTTTATTCCTTTCATATTGAGGTGCCTGCTGTTTATGTGGGACCTCATCAATCTGACGGTAATTTGATTTCTCTCAATTTGCGTGTTGCTCAAATTCATCATCAACCTGAGTTAACAGGTCTTGATCACATTGAAAAAGTCATTGATTCTTGTGTCAAAGAGTGTCAAGAACCTGTCACCAAACCTAAACGTCGTCGCGCATCAGATAAAGATGGTGTTACAACCAAAGAGAAATCTTAAGTATTCTAATCAGTTAGTTCGTAGTGAATGTTGAAAACACGGTCTTGCGCGTTGTGTTCAACTAAAACATTGTAATCATGTTGTATATATCTTTTGTTATGTAAAGGACAGACATCCTTGTAAAGTTCCTGCTCAATGTATTATCTTGTAATTTAGTCTTTTTGATATTGTAGGTTGTCATCTTCATAGACAGTGAGGGGACACCAATGCAGGAGTTGAGTGCTATTGCAATGAGGGAAAGCGATCAAACTGTTGTTAGTGTATATCATAGATTTGCCTACTGTCCTCCACACAAAGACGAATGGTCACGACGTCATGTGCATGGACTTGATCCTTCTATTTTGATTCATATTGGATTTGTACATGAAACGTATTTGATAAGTGATTTCAAACGATGGCTGTCAGGTTTTCATATTGTTAAAATATTAGGAAATGATTCTGAACGAGAAGCAGCAACACTTCAGTTGCACATTGATAGTTTATATTTGCCATGTTGGGTAGATCGTGTAAGACAAGACTATCATATGCATTGTGATCAAAAGAAGTTTATTAGAGATGAAATGATTTTTGATATGACTGTATGTTTCGGTGAGAGACATCACCTCTACAGGCCACCATCACATTGTAATACTAGAAACAAAGCCACCTACATTGCAAAACTCTCTTCACGCTGGCATTGTAGTCTCTATGATGTTTATGAACTGTATCTATATTATTGTCAACAACATGGGTGTAAATAGAACATGTTTTTACTCCCTGCGAGTGAGTGATGATCTTTTCATGAATTGTATTCACTACTCTCTGATTGCTTTGTGAATTTTGATTGATATTGAATAAACTTACAGTGGACCATGATTGTTATTTCTGTTTTATTCATAAGTGTAGTCATTGAAGCAATATGAAATCTATAGTCACAACGTTTATGATGACGCATCGTACCTTAAGTAACCACATGTGTCATTTGACTCTTGATCAACAAGGATTCGATGGATTTTTACAAGATTGGACACTTACATTTAAGGTAAAGATGAATGATATAAAAGTAGTGGCAACTGAAAGCCTTCCTCTCTTCAAAAGATTGATAGAGAGTTTACAACCTCAAGATGTTAAGGGTAGACTCGTTGCCTATATTGAGTTGAAGGATTTGCAAAAACCACTTCGTTTTGGATCCAATTGCACAGAATGGATTACTCTAAGTGATCAATTTTATACTCGACATATGGAGAAAATTATGGAGAGAATAGTAGAGACGATGGAAGGAAATGCATACGTTGTTAAACATATCATGATTCAACTGAGTGTTTTTACATCCACGACTTTGTTTGATGGTCGACATGTTGTGTAGATGCAATAAAGATTTCTTTTAACTGAGTAGTTTGTAATGGTGTATAGAGCAACATGAGTCATTGCGCTCTGTGCATTACCATCGGTTCTTTGTTAGATAAATGAATGTGTCTTTGTTCGCTAGAAGAGGCGTGTCACAAAATGAGTCATTCTGCTTTGTTACCAATAGGTCTTTGTTTGCTAAAAGGGGCGTGTCACTAAAGTCTTTGTGAGGACTAGAACGACTTTGTATATAAATAGGGAAGGCTTCCACCGACGCGGTGAAAAGTTCACGTGTGATAACTCTTTATCACGTAACAAAGACAGGGAAAACATGAAAAGGGAAACGCATGTGATTGGAGCTAGGTGTGGATACAAAACGAACAACTGAGCTCATGGAAATCATTTCCGTCCTTGCGCTAACCATGCAGTTGCTGGAAGCCATCAACTCCTCTGCTCTCGCACTGGGTACACTGAACTCCCTTACTTTAGCATCGGGTAAAAATGCTTTCAATCAAAAGATAACTCATCATGGAAAAGTCGTGACCATAAAAACACCAAGTCATCGGACGGATTATCTAAAGCTTATCTCAACACAGTATGGACTCGCTGTGTGTGTACCGTTAGACTATTGGACACGGTTACAATTCAATACTCTTGAAACATTCCTGAAAGAAAATCTCACCATTCCCAAAGAAATTGTTCGACACAATGGGAAGCGGCCACAAGTTCCCATCATGGAAAGAAGATACATGTATGTTCATATGGATAGACACTGTCTTATCATCCATGAAAAGGAGGGCAACGAATTCGACTTACTCAATTGCAAACCTCTCCCCAATTTGGGAAAAGGATTCTACTCCTTTGAAATTAAAATTCAAACCATCTACATGGGTCCGCGCAGGGACGGAAGGTTGTTTACGTTGAATCCCTATCTTGTCTCCATGACATTTAAAAATGATGTCCATGTTGATGATGATCAACTGCAGTAACACTCTCCACACACTCAGAACACACCATCGGTCTATATGAGACCAAGGCCTAACGGCCACCTTATCAAGAAAGATAAAATTTACACTCACCATGCTCTCCATGCTTTGAACACCACTCTCTCCTTCTTTCATAGGCATTACATTCTTCACTCAGGTTTGAATCATAATCATGTGGAAATTATCCAAACATTATTACTGTGATCGCTGGACACGGTGTTTCACATCCAAACCATTTTTTGAACAGCATTGCGGGTGGTGCTCTCGGGGTAAGCTTCAAATGGAAGTGATGCCCAAAGATAAATTTTACAGGTATGAAGAAAAAGGCAATGATCTGAGTCCCATTTGTGTCATTTATGCAGACATTGAATGCTACATTGATAGTGAAGATCAGACTCACCAACCTGCAGCCATTGCCTGTTATGAAGTTTGGCATTCTTACTATAGGAACCAAAATAAACTGCATGTGTGGCAAGGTGAAGACTGCATCTTAGAATTTTTAAAATTTTTAAATAAAAAAGCCCGTCGTCATTAACGCTATGAAACGGAGCTCACTAGGAAACCCATGTGTTTCACAGAAATCGATAAGTTAAAATTTGACAGGACCACAGAATGTTCCCGCTGCTGCTCATCCTTTGATGAGCAATAACATAAGAAAGTGAGGAACCATTGCCATCTCAGTGGCAAATTTAGGTCTGCCTTGTGTAGTAAGTGTAATTTCTCACTTAGGCTCAAACGGCAAACGCTCCCCGTCATCTTTCATAACTTTAAATGTTGTGATGCGCATATTCTTCTTCGCCATTGTCTAGGACATATGAAGTCATGGTCGATGAACGTCATAGCGCAAAGAAAGGAAAAATTCATGTCTCTGTCGGCCAAAGTCCATGTTGACAAGACGAAGGAAGGGAAGCCTGTCTTTTATGACGTTAAGTTTAGGGACAGCTTCCAGTTGATGTCTTCTTTTTTATCCACTTTGGCTAATAATTCAGACTCACTCTTCTCACTCAAAATTTAAATAAAGACTATCCTACTATTAGTGACAGTTTCATGCGACGGAAAGGGGTGTTTCCTTATAGTTATTTTAGTTGAATAAACACATTCGAAGAAACATCCCTTCCGTCCATCGATAAATTTAAGAACGATTTGACGGGTGAGGACTGTTCGCCTGATGACTATGGGCATGTAGAGCAGGCATGGCAAGAGTTAGGTTATCACTCGTTTAGTGACTATATGCTTGCCTACTTAAAATTAGATGTTTTGCTCTTAGCCGATGTCTTTGAGGAATTTAGGAAAGTTACACTGGAGCAGGAGTTGTTGGACCCCGTCCATTATATTGGTTTACCAGGGTTTTCCTACCAGTCAGCTTTTAAAATGACTAGGGAAAAAATACATTTATTAGATCCCGAAATGTACACCATGTTTGAACGCGGGTTCCGAGGTGGACTGACGTTTGTCATCAAGCATGTTGTCAATGAAAAAGTCGATGGTGAATTTGACACCCACCTGATGTACATCGACCAAAATAATTTATATGGAAGTGCACTGTCGAAACTTTTGCCACAATCCCACTTTACTTGGCTTGAATCCCATGAGGTTGAACACTTTTCCAACCCCCAGGACATTTTAGGACTGGAAGATGAGGCCGACATAGGTTATTTGTTTGAAGTCGACCTCACCTATCCAGACTGCATTAAGAATAAGACATCAGACTTTCCTCTTGCTCCGGAGTCTGGTATAGTGACTGAAGATATGTATTCTCCCTTCATGGAGCAACTAAAATCTAAGTATGAAGGAGAAAATAAAATGAAATATAATCCTGCTAGAAAACTGCTGCTCACCCAGTATGATAAAGAACATTACATTGTTCATTACAAGATTCTAAAATTCTATTTAAGGATAAGCATGCAGCTACAAAAAGTGCATAGGGGTGTTCAATTTCATCAAAAGGCCTTTTTGAAGCCTTACATAGACTTTAATAGCCAGAAACGTGCTGCCTCCAAGAATCCTTTTGAGAAGGATTTCTTCAAATTTAAGAACAATTCCCTCTTTGGTAAAACCATGGGAGATGTAAGAAAACGCATCAGTTATAATTCAGTGACTGATCCTGATGTAGCTAGAAAAATGCATTGTTCGCCACTCTATGTATATGCTGATGCCATTACCGAAGATCTGGCCGGCATTAAGATGATAAAACCCAAAGTAGAGTTGTGCAAACCCATCTACATAGGTCAAGCCGTTTTAGATCACTCCAAGCTTGAGATGTTACAACCTCTACTACCACACGATGAAATCATGCCCACTCATCCATCATGCAGAATTGGTAGGTGGGGATACTGATAGCTTTTTCCTCGCACTTACCACTAGGAAAGGAGTCAGCAAGGAAGATATTCTGAACCAGCTAAAGCCACACTTTGATAGCTCCAACCATCCCACAGAGGATCCGCTTTACTCGACCTTGAATAAAGCAAAGCTCGGTTGCTTCAAAGATGAATGCGCCGGCAATAGGATAGAAGAGATGATCTTGCTTCGTCCCAAGATGTACTCTATGAAGTTTAAATCCTCAGAGGCTTCCATAAAACGGGCGAAAGGCATCTCGAAGTCCATCGTTAGGAAAATGACACATAGAGACTATCGAGATTCTATAAATTCAACTAAAATAAGTTCAGTCAATATGACGATTTTTAAATCAAGGGTACACGAAGTCACGACAACAACGTTTAGAGTAATGGACAAAAGACCGTTCCAGGACACCATAAAATCAAAAAAATTAGTACTTTTAAAAACGACATAAATTTATGAATTTAGTCCCTTTTTCAGGTTTTTAAGACCTAAATTCATGAATTTAGTCTATTCAAAAAGTACCATTTTTTCAAAAAATGGTATTTTTAAAAACAACATAAATCGGAGCGAAGCTCCTCTGGCTTAAGCCGATTCATGAATTTGAACCCTTTTTCAGGTTATGAAGACCTAAATTCATAAATCGGCTAAAGCCAGAGGAGCTTTGCTCCGATTTGGGTGTTTTTAAAAATACCCAATTTTTCAAATTTTTCAAAATCTCAAATTTGAGAATTACAATCGGGCGAAGCCCTAGAACCTTCGGTTCGATTTTCACCCCCGCCAAAATCATGACCGTTCCAGGACACCGAAAATCATAAAAGTTAAGAATCTCAAATTTGTGATTATGACATTTTTCATTGCTTAAATCATGACCGTTCTAGGACACCGAAAACCCGGACACCGAAAAAATCATAAAAGTTGAGAATTTCAAATTCATGAATTTTATCCATTTTTCAGGTTTTTAAAATATATCATGTGACTAAAAATATTTGAAGGAATTGACATATTCTTAACAATAAGTTTAGGTACTTTTACAATTGTCATTCAATTGTAGAGAACATCTGCTTTTCTCGCATTTATGAATGAAATGCATTTCAGTGTAAGGAGCTGTGTCCTGCAACTCAAACATTTGAAAGGAAACAATGTATGAAAGAACAAACAGCTGCTACACCCACTTAGACATTTGTAAGACGTGAAATATATAACCAGCAAATCCTACTCCGGCTGCAATGCCGTGAAATAATACACAACAACAATAATCGATATGGCTATTTCAAACAATTGTGCTGAAGACTTATTTAATTTAACAGTGTTTCTTGTCAGTGAAGGTTGTGTCAAAACGCTCTCGTCATATATTTCTCAAAATGAGACAAGATCAATTTGAAGATAGAAGAAAACAATCGTTGCCAGGGAGGATGAAAAAATTACGGGAGGAATTCAAGAGGAATATATTTTGAGAGGTATGAATTTACAGATACTTTGAGTGATTTCATAGAGCCAAATGGTGGAGAGAATAATACAATTGTAAACTTACACAAATTCTTGTTGCATGAAAAAAGAAACAATTCACTCAGTGTTATGTGTAAAATTTTTATCGGTAAGCACATCAACTATCTTCTATCTCTTTGTGATAATGATAAGACATATTTTTATAGTGATCAATTACCGAAGTTACATTTCAATTAGGTAAAATTAGCAGACAATTTTCCTATGCTTTGTAGGGTGTCCGTTTTTATTGTATTTTTAAAATCACGACCTAACGTTATCGGAAGATTGACTACAAAAGGATTATAATTTTCATTGTGTAAAGCAATTATGTGACATTCCAAATGATTTCATTCTTCTCTCAAACAATGGTGCGTCATTTAGCGATAATACCGCGCTGACATATTCAATGGAATTTGGATGTTAAACTCCGCTATTGTTATTGCGATACGGCCGCAAGACACTTTATTTTCAATGTTAGACTATTATATTCTCTTGAATAATGGTGCGCCATTCAGCTAAAATACTGCGCCATTCAACTAATCAAATGACGCGCTGTGAAGAAAATTTATCATTCTTTAAACCCCTCTGTTTTAAATGCAATGTTATTTCCTCTTGCACATGTAAATACAATAGAGTGTTTCATCCAATGAAACCTTGTCCTCGCGTGGACAGAAATCTTATTGTTTAGAAAATTTGTATCTGTCGGTTTTAAATGCAATGTTATTTCCTGTTTTAAATGCAATGTTATTTCCTCTTGCACATGTAAATACAATAGAGTGTTTCATCCAATGAAACCTTGTCCTCGCGTGGACAGAAATCTTATTGTTTAGAAAATTTGTATCTGTCGGTTTTAAATGCAATGTTATTTCCTGTTTTCAATCATTTTCATTATGTTGTTATATGCAATGTTATTTCCTGTTTTAAATGCAATGTTATTTCCTGTTTTAAATGCAATGTTATTTCCTGTTTTCAATCATTTTCATTATGCTGTTATATGACGTCATTTTTCTCTCATCCAATGAAACCTTGTCCTCGCGTGGACAAATTTACATGTATTTCAATGTATCCAAATTGAATGTATGCAAAGTGGTTGTAACCAAATTGAAATATCCATGTGTTGTTTTTAATTTCTCATTTACGGGAATATAATAGAAATATTGTATCTTCTATAAAAATGAGAAACATCAGAGACTTCCAAAAAATATACAGCAAACAAAACCACATTAAATTTCGATTTAAATGAGATTGCTAAGCAATTGGGAGAAAAGAATTTTCACATATTGATGAGTAATGAATTACTATTGTTAAAAGATGAGCGAAACACCAACTCTATGTAGTTAAACACTAACACAATGCAACAATGTAACGTTTAAATTTAGATTAAATTAAATAATTTAAAAATCGAATAAGTAGTAAAGAAAGACATCATTAGAGACCAGTTTTAAATCAATACCCCCCCCTCACTAGTAAGGAAAGTCATCATTATAAAAATGTTTTAAATCAATACCCCCTTCTGACTAAGTAGTAAGGAAAGACATCATTAGAGACCAGTTTTAAATCAATACCCCCCCTTCTGACTTCTAGGGGTCTCTTAAGAAATTTTTTTATTATAAAATGAGCAACATAAATGAGTTTTTTAAATTATATGGAACGCAAACTACGACAAATTTCGACTTAAAGAAAATCGCAAATGAATTAGGAATAAAGAATTTTCATGTTCTAATGAGAAACGAATTACAATTCCTAAAAAATAGGCCATCAGGAACCTTCAGTTCCCGGAACAAAGTTCCATCAATAACTGTAAATTTCATAACGAATCTTCACACTTCAGACCAAAACGGCGTACATTGGTCAGCAGGTATCTTTAGTAAAAACGGAGATAATTATTATTTTGACTCATACGAGCTTCCACCTACAAATGAAGTAAAAGAATTACTTGGAACGGGAACATACAATACGTTTCAAATTCAAAAACCCGGAACAACTTATTGTGGACAATTATGTCTTTATGTTTTATTTAAATTACAAAAAGGAGTACCATTTCTAGATATTATGTTAGAGTTAAACAATCTATAACTCAAGCGAAGCTAGCTAAAGCGCCACCTAAAGGTTAAAGCTCTGTTTTCTGTAATTCATTTTGATAAAAACGACCTCTGATATCCTCATTATCTAAATCTTTAATTTCATAAGTAAACGGATAACTTTGATTTATTTTACAAATTTCAAATATCTCTTTCGTCCAGTATCCGACGAAGCCCTTTTCAAATTTGTTCTTATATTTAAATATTCTAACTCTATCTCCAATTTTAAATTTCGGCTTAAGTTTCTGCAAATTCGGATTACTCTCATTCGAATTATTATTCTCGAATATTTTCTTTCGTATCAAATCAGGGTCGTCAGAAGCATTCTTTGGGGTTTCTTCAATACCTGAATGAACTTTATTATTGTACTGCTCTACAATTCCTGGTAATATTTTTAACCATTTCTGATTTCCTTGCTGAGTAAATTTCTTGAATAATTTATTTTTTAACGTCCGATTGAATCTTTCTATCACTACGGCCTTCCCTGCATTTTCAGTTGAATAAACAGTTTCAAATAGTGGCTGAACGTTTCGGTTATAAAATTCCGACCCTTTATCAACAAACAATTTTTTTGGCTTTCTATTACTTTCTTTAAAGATTTCTTCAAACGCATATTTAACTGATAGACCACTTTTATTTTTTAAAGGTTTTACCCAAGCGTATCGTGTATATAAATCTATAACGGTCAATGCGTATTTGTAGTCCCTTTCATTCGGCATATGAATAAGATCAGCACTCCAAATATCATCTTTATTAAATACTTTTACTTTCAATAGATATTTCGGCTTTCTATATTCCTTGTGAATTTCGGACGCATAGGTTCGAGCGTTGCTCTCAGACAGCTTTGCTGACGTTTCATTTGCTGACGTTTCATTTAAACCCTGGCCGAATAACATTTTAGCTTGTAAAGCTTTCTTAACAAACATTCTTTCAATTTTTTCTCTAAATGTAGGATTTTGAATACTATCTAATTCTTGAATCATCTTCTTATCAGCTGCATGTCGAGAACTTAGATCATGATTTCGATAAGCTAAATCATGCCTGTAAGCTGCGGCATCTACTCTATTTATCGGTTCTTCACCTGGTTTCGGATTATTATTCTCATCTAGTCTTATATCTAATCGAGTTCCTGGACCGGTATATGAATGACCAGGAAGATGTTTTTCTTTCGAATATTTACTCCAAATAAATCCAGGAAAGTTTTCTAATGTTTTTTGTATATCACCACCGAAGTGGTATGGAACTTTGTTCTTGTCACCTCCAATATGCTGACAATTTGAGTTTTTATTTTTGTTTAATAGATAATTTAATAAATCTAAATTAGAAATTTTTAATTTAATTAAATTTTCGGAATTTGTGGAATTCATTTTAAAAGATAAAAAAAATTTAAAAGATAAAATAAAATAATTGTTTTACCGAATCGGAGCGAAGCTCCTCAGGTTATTACCTTATCATACTAGGACTTAGATATATTCCAGAACCATCTTTAGTTTCTTTAATTTCAATTAAATCATCAACATTGTGGAGAATATTTTTAAGAACTCGTTTTCCTTCATCAACTAATTTTAATTTACTAATAAAATTATCTACTACTCCTTCACCCCGAGCAACTTCTCTAACTCTCTGTTATGACGTTTTTGTTCTTCTAATGCTGCCTTCTCTGATTTATTTTTATTTACTGCTTGGACAATACCAGCTGTTCCACCTGCAACACTTCCTGCAGCTGCTATGCCACCTATTATTAGTGGAATTAATGGGAGAATCCCACCATTCTTTTCTTCTTGTAATTGAATATTCTCTATCATTGGTTTACTTATGTAATACTTTTTTTTGTTAATCGTAATAGTTTTAGGGGTATTTTTGTCAACAATATACGTAATTTTAATTCAACAGTTTTATTATTAATATTACTTTTTCGCTTGCGACATTTTTAATAAAAAAATTTTAAGTTACGAAAATTTTTAATCTATTCTAGTTATGAAAAAATTTTAAGTTAAGAATTTTTTTAATCTATTCTAGTTATGAAAAAATTTTTAAGTTAAGAATTTTTAAGTTAACAAAAATTTTAATCTATTCTTGTTATGAAAAAAATTAATTAATCGACTAAGTCTTGGGCTTTAACCTATCTGAGCGAAGCTCCTCTGGCTTTAGCCGATCCTAACCATCTTCCCATTAAGAACTTCAATAGAATATTTTACATCTTCTAGCAATAAACCATAAGCCATCAATGAAGTTGTGGAATCTTTTTTTTCAATATTAATTGTTACATCACAACCATTTTTAATAATATCTTCAGATTGTGCACTTAAATCGAAACAGAAAATTGGATATAAATGTCTCCAATCTCCAGGAGTTAATTGTGGTTCAACTCCAAATTCTGTACAAAGATTTCGATAACAATCATA
The DNA here is from genome assembly GCA_907163375.1 of Prostheceraeus crozeri. Classification (NCBI taxonomy): domain Eukaryota; kingdom Metazoa; phylum Platyhelminthes; order Polycladida; family Euryleptidae; genus Prostheceraeus; species Prostheceraeus crozeri. The sequence goes on along the minus strand of CAJQUW010004788.1, from coordinate 2,969 downwards.
TCCTTCCATAAATTGATTATTGGTATCATCGAATCTTAATGGATCAATTGGATATCGAGTTTGATTTAATGAAACTTGTAAACTTCGAATTGTATTAATATGAAAAATATTATTGTTCTTATCAAAACTTGGAGAATTATTTCTTTGAAAAGTTAGTAATAAATATCTTGGAGTATTCGCAGTTCTAGTAAAATGCCAGTTAAATCTTTGTTCGGAAAAAGTTACTGAACTAGCAGTACGCTTTAGAAAATTTACTGGAATTGGTTTGTTAGTATTTAATCTTTTTGCAATAGCTGTTTCAACCTCTAAACTAGGAGTAATATGCTTAATCCACCATTCAAGTCTATCAATTTTTAAATATGCTTTTTTCCCAGTCTTACCAAAAAAGATTAATTCATTATTTGCTGTACGATGAATTATTAATTTAAATTTTAATTGATATGATATTTTATCATAATCTAAATATCCGAATAATGGAGACAATGACCAATTTACTGTCTGTTGACTTTTTTTGTTAAATTCACGTCTTTCTTTATATGCATCATTATTTGTTTTATTTAAATGTTTTGCAATATTTTCTACATCTTTCGCAATTCCTGCGGCATCTGTTCCGGCGTGAGTTAAATCATCAACAATTATACCATCATTAGTATCAGGAAACCAACCTTCGATTTCATACTTTTATTATTTTCACCAATTGTTACAAATCTAAGCATTGTATCAATTACACCTGGAGAATCACTTATTGTTTCTATATTTTGAGTTGCAACATCTAAACGCATTTGTGTAAATAAACTTGGGAAAAAATTATTCTCTAGTGTAATATTATCGGTATCTGGTAATGGTGTTGTAAAATTAGCATCACTATATAAAGAATATTCACAGTGTAAAAATGAATCAGGTAAATATAAATAACTCTGCTGATTATCAACTTCAAAGATTAATCTCCTCCAGTATTTACTCTACTGGAAGATCCGGGATTCATAGCAATTCTTATATAGTCATTCTTTTTTTGATTGTAACTGACGAACGGAGGATCGTCTAATCTAAATTTATTTTCGATAAGCGAAGACATTTTTATAAAAAATAATTTGACTTTTTGCTTTTCTCACAGACAGAAAAAATTCTGCTAAAATAATTTTACTAAAAAAAATTTTACTAAAAAAATTTTGCTAAAATATAATTTTAGAATTTTACTAAAAAAATTTTACTAAAAAATATATTTTAGAATTTTGCTAGACCAGCTCCGCTACAGCTTTGCTGGTTAAACCGAAGGTTGCTACTCACGCCATTACCTCTTATTTCTTCAATTGTTTTTTCATTTTGTTTACTATCACCCTCTACAGCTATGTTAGCAATTTTGTTTTTTGTTTCATCTGAAAGTTTTTTTAATTTTTTTAGTTCTTCAGAATCATTCCTAAGTTTACGAATAGCTTCTAGTTGTTTTAATTCGTTTTGTGATTTAACAGCATTTGATATTGCACTAGCTGTACTACCTATAGCAGCTGCTCCTTTTGCAGCAGATGTAATCAAATCTTTATTATTTTTAATTAAGTTAACGATACTACCAATACCAGAAAAGATGCCATCCCCTTCTTTTTGGACGGCACCTGCGGTGCCTAGGAACTTTTGTGTTCCGACAGTTTCTACACTATCATAATGGTACACAGGTTTCTGAGATGGTTCATGAGCAATTTTATTATTTGATGCAAAATGTTAAGATTGTGTTTATAAATTATAGGCATTTTTTAGGATTAAATTTGACTTTTGAGAAAAAAATCTTTACGATTGGTTAGTAACCTGAGGACCTTTGGTCCGATCGGCTAAAGCCTCGAGGAGCTTCGCTCCGATTGGTTAGTAACCTGAGGACCTTTGGTCCGTTTAAGATTTACGTTTGTGAATGGACAACAACTTCGAGATAACTTTATTAATTGCCTGGTGCACTTTATCTATTGCGTCAAGTAGCGTGTGATGTACTTTAATTTCTTTTCTATTAACTTGCATTTTTCACCTGATTCCATCTTCAACGCCGTTTTAAGTGCATTTAACTTAATTTTAAGAACATCTAATTGTTCTTTTAACAGCATCTAACTGTTCTTTATTTTCTTTAGAGTTTTCTTGTAAATTTTCTTTAATTCATGTTCTAAATTGATTTTAAGAGTTTTCATTTTATCAACTTTTTCATTAAGTGAGTTTACTTCATTTATTATTCTATTCATCTTTTTCATTTGTTGAGTAATTTTAGAACTTAATTCATCAACACATTTTTGGAATGTAGTTTGTAACTGCTTTAAATTTTTTTTTAATTCTTTAAGGTAGTTTTTCTATTTCATCTTCTAATTGTTCTTTTAAACATTTTTATCTGATGTTTATTTTTAATGACTGCAGATTTTAACTTTATAGAAAGTAATATTAAAATTTTTGATTGTTCTGAAATCTTTTTAAAAAGTTTTGCTATATCTGCTTCTAGCTCTCTATCCTTTTTATCAAGTTTTAATAATTTTTCGTTTAATGATTTGTCATTAAGTTTTAGCAACTTTAATTCATTCATCAGTGGAACCAAAACATCGTTTATATATTTTTCCTTTAAATCATTGATTTGTGTATCAACATATTGTTTATTTGTTAACTCTGTATTTTGTTGTGGAAGAATAGAAAGATGCAATGGACCAGATAAAACGTCTCCAGTTTTCATGATATAATTTTCTATCTCTATTTCTAATTCACGATTATTCGGGATATATGCACCTCCACCAACATTTGGTAACATCATTTTTAAAACAATAAAAAAGTAAAATTTTTTCTAATAAAAATAAAAAAATAAAATTTTTTCTAATAAAAATAAAAAAATAAAATTTTTTCTAATAAAAATAAAAAAATGGAAAATCCAAATTTAAAAAAATTATATTCGCCCGCATCATCCTGTTCTTCCTATTCGACGAGATCAACGGGATTTGAAAATAAATGTT
>CAJQUW010004783.1:0-32812 GCA_907163375.1 Prostheceraeus crozeri | reverse complement strand
CCTACGAAACAACTTCAATTTGGTCCCTTTTACCTCTAAACCATCCATTCCTAGACATATCTAAGAAATTTCCATTTGTGTTAGGCGCGTAGAATAGAAACGAATAGGAATAACGTGACAAATGGAAATAATAAACTTATACGATTCCAAGAATTATAGGAACGATTAATCAACATGAACTATCCTACGGAACTAATATAAAAAATTCGATTAAACGAGCAAAAGAAAATACGTGTAAGTAGTAAGCAAGTGACAAACACCAGATAGCGCAAGATGGCCGCCATCGCTGACGTCCCCCCCCTCTGGAACGGCAGAGTGTCGTGGTCGGCCGCCGTGGTGCTTCGGGTCTGACTCCCCCCCCCTCTGGAACGACAGAGGTTGTAGTCTGTCGTGGTGTGCCGGCCAGGTGGGTCCACGTTCACAAACTGTTCGCTGACTTCCCCCCCCCTCTGTAACGACAGAGTGTGAGACTCGGGTGAGTTGGTCCGACCGCCTGGTTGACGTGGCGAACCGTCCAGGTTGACGTAGGCGACGTCTAGGTTTGACGTGGGCGAGACCGTGCGAGGTACGGTGGGCGACCGTCTAGGTTGTCTGGATGTGAAATGGCTGCCATTCAGATTCAAGCGTAAATAGTCTCTGCATCGAGTATGGTGAGTTTCAAGGCAAACGGCGAGAAAAAAATTTCAAAACGATTTATTTCGAAAAAACTGACAGAGTTAAAATTTTTTGCGACGTTTTGGTGCCTACTGTAGGAGCCAAAACGAAGCAATCGGATAGGAAAACGGAGGCCAGATGCCAGATTCGATTGCAAGCGTGACATTCTCTGCATCGTATGGTGTAGTTTCAGAGCTCAAAACGGAGAGAAAAAATTTTTCGCTAGACCATGCCCCTTCCACCCTCCCCCCCTCTGGAACAAGCTTTGCTTCGATCTTGGCTTCCCAGTGGACCGGAGTTTTGGGGTCGTCCGCCATAGCTCGTTTGAAAGCTAAGAGTGAGACAAATTCAGTGAAACAATCGGCTTGTTCCTATCTGTCTTCATTCAAAAGTTAGAGCGGTTACAAGATTTTAGGTCGGAGCTCGCTCACCTGAAAAAATCCTAAGTGTCAGAGTGACTTTGTATGGGTAAAATTTTGAAAATTTTCCAAAGTGTGGAATTTCGACCTGGGACCGTCACCAAAACATTTTTCATCAAATTTTGAAATTTCACTGACGTCTCCCCCCTCTGGACAGCTTGCTTCGATTTTGGCTTCCAGTGGACGGTTTTTGTCGTGCGATAGCTCGTTTGAAAGCTAAGAGTGAGACAAATTCAGTGAAAGAATCGGCTTGTTCCTATCTGTCTTTGTTCAAAAGTTAGAGCGGTTACAAGATTTTAGGTCGGAGCTCGCTCACCTGAAAAAATCCTAAGTGTCAGAGTGACTTTGTATGGGTAAAATTTTGAAAATTTTCCAAAGTGTGGAATTTCGAACTGGGACCGTCACCAAAACATTTTTCATCAAATTTTGAAATTTCACTGACTCCCCCCCCCCTCTGGACAGCTTGCTTCGATTTTGGCTTCCAGTGGACGGATTTTGTCGTGCGATAGCTCGTTTGAAAGCTAAGAGTGAGACAAATTCAGTGAAAGAATCGGCTAGTTCCTATCTGTCTTCGTTCAAAAGTTAGAGCGGTTACAAGATTTTAGGTCGGAGCTCGCTCACCTGAAAAAATCCTAAGTGTCAGAGTGACTTTGTATGGGTAAAATTTTGAAAATTTTCCAAAGTGTGGAATTTCGACCTGGGACCGTCACCAAAACTTTTTTCATCAAATTTTGAAATTTCACTGACGTCCCCCCCCCTCTGGACAGCTTGCTTCGATTTTGGCTTCCAGTGGACGGTTTTTGTCGTGCAATAGCTCGTTTGAAAGCTAAGAGTGAGACAAATTCAGTGAAAGAATCGGCTTGTTCCTATCTGTCTTCGTTCAAAAGTTAGAGCGGTTACAAGATTTTAGGTCGGAGCTCGCTCACCTGAAAAAATCCTAAGTGTCAGAGTGACTTTGTATGGGTAAAATTTTGAAAATTTTCCAAAGTGTGGAATTTCGACCTGGGACCGTCACCAAAACATTTTTCATCAAATTTCACTGACCTCCCCCCCCTCTGGACAGCTTGCTTCGATTTTGGCTTCCAGTGGACGGATTTTGTCGTGCGATAGCTCGTTTGAAAGCTAAGAGTGAGACAAATTCAGTGAAAAAATCGGCTTGTTCCTATCTGTCTTCGTTCAAAAGTTAGAGCGGTTACAAGATTTTAGGTCGGAGCTCGCTTACCTGAAAAAATCCTAAGTGTCAGAGTGACTTTGTATGGGTAAAATTTTGAAAATTTTCCAAAGTGTGGAATTTCGACCTGGGACCGTCACCAAAACATTTTTCATCAAATTTTGAAATTTCACTGACGTCCCCCCCCTCTGGACAGCTTGCTTCGATTTTGGCTTCCAGTGGACGGATTTTGTCGTGCGATAGCTCGTTTGAAAGCTAAGAGTGAGACAAATTCAGTGAAAGAATCGGCTTGTTCCTATCTGTCTTCGTTCAAAAGTTAGAGCGGTTACAAGATTTTAGGTCGGAGCTCGCTCACCTGAAAAAATCCTAAGTGTCAGAGTGACTTTGTATGGGTAAAATTTTGAAAATTTTCCAAAGTGTGGAATTTCGACCTGGGACCGTCACCAAAACATTTTTCATCAAATTTTGAAATTTCACTGACCTCCCCCCCCTCTGGACAGCTTGCTTCGATTTTGGCTTCTAGTGGACGGATTTTGTCGTGCGATAGCTCGTTTGAAAGCTAAGAGTGAGACAAATTCAGTGAAAGAATCGGCTTGGTCCTATCTGTCTTCGTTCAAAAGTTAGAGCGGTTACAAGATTTTAGGTCGGAGCTCGCTCACCTGAAAAAATCCTAAGTGTCAGAGTGACTTTGTATGGGTAAAATTTTGAAAATTTTCCAAAGTGTGGAATTTCGACCTGGGACCGTCACCAAAACATTTTTCATCAAATTTTGAATTTCACTGACGTCCCCCCCCCTCTGGACAGCTTGCTTCGATTTTGGCTTCCAGTGGACGGATTTTGTCGTGCGATAGCTCGTTTGAAAGCTAAGAGTGAGACAAATTCAGTGAAAGAATCGGCTTGTTCCTATCTGTCTTCGTTCAAAAGTTAGAGCGGTTACAAGATTTTAGGTCGGAGCTCGCTCACCTGAAAAAATCCTAAGTGTCAGAGTGGCTTTGTATGGGTAAAATTTTGAAAATTTTCCAAAGTGTGGAATTTCGACCTGGGACCGTCAACAAAACATTTTTCATCAAATTTCTCTGATCGAGGGGGGGGAGGTCAGCGAAATTTGATGAAAAATGTTTTGGTGTCGGTCCCAGGTCGAAATTCGGAAGTTTTAAATTTTTCAAAATTTTCACCACACTGGAGCTCTCACACTTAGGAATTTTTTCACTTGTGGCATGTTACATGGACATGTGCTGACGGACCAACTTCCCGTGGTCATATGAGAATGGTTCAGGTGTCATATTGATAGAGAATGATGAGACGAATCGTTTGCAACAAACCGCATGTCGCTACGATGAATACTTTCGGAGATAGAGCCATTTTAAGTTTTCTTCCGAGCATATATAAACCCCCGACAACGTAAGTCTGATCACTTCATCGAAAGACGAGGTAAGCGACGGTCGTCGCTCTGAGCTCCCGATATCGGATGTTTCAAAGGACTCTATCTTTTGAAGTAGGCAAGCTATCTTCTTACTTCAAAGTTTGTATGATAGAGTTTGATAGTGTCTTTACTACTGATAAAATTTTTTAAAAGTAGTATGAGTAGTAAAATGCGGAATTTTTTAAAAATTCTTAATTTTCACTTTTTTCAAAGTTTTAACATATAGACTAAGGTTTTCAAGTATCCTGAGTTCAAATCTGCTATCAGATTTGAAATTTAACTATGTCTAAGGCAGCTTTGAGGGGTTAGATCCCAGCTACTGATCACTACCTTTGACTCGGCGTTCCTGTTACCACTTCGGGGCAGTGACAATGATGTCTTCAGCTGTAAAGAGCGGGTATCGGGGAAGATCTCTCACTTCCCTAGTGATCAGTACAAGGCCTTCGGGCTGTCGACGGGATCGAGTGCCACTCACTACACTCTTTAGGAATATGACTGTACTACATGATTCCAAACTTATACAAATTTCATTATCTTACAGCTAACGATAAATCTGGTACTGACAGCAAACATGGCTAACGATAGAAACAGAAAACACCATATCAAAATGTGCTCTTGTGGGCGAGTTAATCGCAGTGCGGACGCCAAGGCTCATGTCAAGAAGGCGGGCACCGGCCACATGATTATCTTGAATAGGGTTGCGTGCGTGAAGTGTAGAGTGCTGAAGGGTGATGAGGATGAGGCGCGTTTCTACAGAGTGCATGCTGACTGTAGTGGTGGTTTAGTGACTGATTTGAGATTTACGCAGTTGATTGTGGAAGAGAGGGAGCGAATGTTGGCGATCGAGCGAGAGGGTAAGGCTGAGAATGTTGTTGAGAATGTTGTTGAGAATGATGAGTTGGCGAGAGCGGTTGCGTCGTTGGAGGGTGAGATTGAGCGAAAGAGAGTGCTTGAGAGTGATGATGAGGATGATGTGGATTTAGATAGGGAGCGTGTGAGGAAGCGTGTGAGGAAGTTGAGCTCTTCGTCGTCGGAGGTGTCAAACATCGTCATCACCGACCCCCCGAAGAGCTCATCTTCCCCAAAAGTGAAGAGTGGTGGGATTCGTGTGCAGTCGGCGAGGTGGTTGAAGGATGAAGAGAAGAGGCATGTTTCGCAGCAGATGGCGCATGATTTGTTGGTGAATAAGTATGAGAGTTTGAAGAAAGTGAAGGATGAAGTTGTGAAGGAGTTGGATGAGTTAAAAAAGAAGGAACTGAAGTCGAAGGAGGTGGCGGATGAAAACATTAGAATGAGGCGTTGTGTGACTGATTTGAAGAATAAGACGCGAGAGTTGGAAGAGAAGAATGATGAGTGTGAGAAGAGGGCGAGTGCTGCGGAGAGAAGAATGAGAGATGCAGAGGCGAAGTTTGAGGAGATGATGAAGGAGATGAGTGTGTTGAGAGCGAGGAATGTTGAGTTGGAGAGGACTGTGGCTCGGCGGGGTGATGAGAGGCAGGCGTATGAGAAGTTGGAGCGCATGAGGGATGAGTGGGAACGTGTGAATGAGGATCGTTTGTTTGAATTTCACATCCCTATTCGGGATAATCATTTGGCCGGCGAAGTATTAGTAAATCAAAGCCTCGACGAATCAATAATATGCTACAATGGTCATCCAACGAAAAAATGTTTGCATGCCAGCCTACGAATGCGCGGCCATCTACACAAATTTTCAATTCGGAAGCGCGCGAGACTGCCAAAGGATGACTAACTTGGTAAGTGAAAAGTAAATAAGATAGTATATCCTATTCTAATACATATCATTTTCATTGCAGATCTTTGCCCGCCTTCACCACCCCATCAATTCACTCCCGAGAACGAACCATCGGCTCTCTTAAGGGCCACCTAGGGGCAAGACATGATAGAACCTCCACGCGGTTTGCCCTGGGCAGTCTTCGGACTGGCGAATACTATCATTAAGTTGAATCTGCTATCAGTCAACTTGAACATTATGCAGTCGATTGCTATCCCTGAAATTTCATGTGATCGCTGTTGAGCAATTCATTGTTGAAAACCCTATATAAGCCAAAGATTGTAGCTGCTTCTCATTCAATTTGAATCACGATGGAAGCGACATCTGCCGACAACATTCCCGTCTTCTCGATGAAGACAACGCCATTCCCGATTTCGTCATCCTCGAGGAGTGGATGAGGAGGATGAGAAGAAGGGGAAGATCAAGAATCGTTTGGACGGATGAGGTGTGGACTCCAAATACCACCCGCATCCGAAAGGTGCCAGATGCACCACCACGGCTTAGGCGCACAGGGTTTATGACAACCTAACTGTCATACCTATTGACTATTCAAGCCAATAGTCAACTTAATTGTCACCGAGAACGAACCATCGGCTCTCTTAAGGGCCACCATGGGGCAAGACATGATAGAACCTCCTCGCGGTTTGCCCTGGGCAGTCTTCGGACTGGCGAATACTATCATTAAGTTGAATCTGCTATCAGTCAACTTGAACGTTGCAAATGAAGTTCGGTGTAATACTTCCTTTCGACGGGCGTTCCTGTAAAGGGCGGCGGTGAAACCCGTAGCTATGTATACCGCAAGGGACATTCGGCAATGGTCAATCTTGTTTAACCTCTCTGCGTCATGTTTGCAAGTGATTGCCTCTGTCTCAACGTAGTATGCATTCGCGCCAGGGCGACATTTAGCCAACTGTCGAAGGTTGCCTAAAACTTTCCATTGCATACGTTATGAGAACCATGAGTTCTACCTGTCTCTATCAATGAGACGAATTGATGAATGGAATGAAATGGGAGGACACTCACGCGCCACACGCAACATAACACACTTCTCTCTTCCGTAGTCTAACAAGCTCTTTACACATGGATCGCAGTCGATTGCTATCCCTGTATCAGAAGTGTAAGCTATCTTAATTTTATTTGACACTATTTCATCTATCATCATCGTCCATATGAAATGTTTTAAGATTTACAAGTTAGACTAAGCGTTCTACTATTTGTAAATGAAAGATATAGTTTCACAAGTTTACAAGTTAAAAAATAAAGTTTCAATGGTGTATACGTTAGAAATAAAGTTTTAGCTGTTTGTATATCAAAATAAAGTTTCAATGGTGTATACGTTAGAAATAAAGTTTTAGCTGTTTGTATATCAAAATAAAGTTTCAAGAGTTTACAAGTTAGAAATAACGTTTCAATAGTGTATGCGTTAGAAATAAAGTTTTAGCTGTTTGTATATCAAAATAAAGTTTCAAGAGTTTACAAGTTAGAAATAAAGTTTCAATAGTGTGTATGTTAGAAATTAAGGTATAACTGTTTGTAAAAATAAGATCGCAAGATTTACTAGTTTACAAGTTAGACTAAGTGTAAATTAAAATAAAATTATAACTGTTCACGAGTTAAAGCGTTGATGCAACGATGAACAATTAATAAGCTGAAAAGTTTTAGATTCACTTTAACATTACCATATGTTTACAGATAGAAATGTATCACAGCAAAGCTACTTCATGAGTTAGTTTGCCAGGAGTGTATCATCTCAAACTTTTACTCCGTCGTTGAAATTTCATGACGACTTTTTGCTAAACGAAAGTTAACACTAGAGGAGCGTAGGGGTGGGTGGTATAAAATACGCCTACAGCACTGAGAGAGTTGGAGTGCATGAGCTATGTACATTCTTTTGACGATGAGAGGAGCGATTCAGCCGATGGCGTAGGTAGTTTCCCAGAGCATGGAGGACATTGTTTAGGTGACTCTAAGGGCGTATGTCGAGCTACCTTCAGTGATAGGCTTCCAACTCATGATGAATGATGATATGCTTACGACCTACATTCAACCATTGGTGTATGCCCACACCCTCCCCCACAACGAGCTTGTCTGCCACATTGTATTCATGAGTGTGGCTCAAAGTAGGAAATTGATTGATGAGACTTTGCTGAAATATCCAAGGCGCGTATTCAAGCATGGTCGCCTACTGTTGGAGTATTATTATCAATGGCGCGACGACACACATTTGCCCACCCGTGTTTTACCACACCTATCAACGGAAGAATACAATAGAGCTTTAGTCGAGACGGTGAAAGGAGACGATGAGCGCTAGCGGGCGAATGAAGCATCGGTGAGAGTGGGAATCAACTTGATTCTATTCTCCAATGAGGATTGTTGTCTAATGAGAATCAAGCATTCCTTTATAAATAGAGAGCCTTCCACACTGAGAATCATTCCATCGTTGAATCGTACAAGTGACGGACGCACATTCTCTCTCTCTCTACATCCCTGTTATATTATCCAACTAAAATGGTAAGTCGCTACTTTCCTCCCTCTCCTCCCTTGAACGTAAACTTGATAGAATCTTTTTTATTTTCAGGCATCTTCTACATCTACTACACTGACAGGACAAAATGGTGGTCAGACGTTACAAGGTTCGCTACAATCAGATCATCTACAGCTGAGACCAGTGGAAGAAACAACAAAGGTACATAATCCTACACCGCTACAGCGTAAATTTAAACAAGTCTTGCGTCATGAGGATCACAGCGTAGTACTGCGAACGGGAATGCTCCCTTCCACTGATGTGAAGATATTGAGCAATCAGTATGGGGATTACATACTCATCCCCGTGAGTCCGTACATTCGCCACCAACTTGACATTATTGAAGAGTACGTGACATTAAATATGGACATTCCTACTCCTCTTGCTCAAGAGTGGAAGGCGAGAGATGAAAAGGATACTCCCTATAGAAAGATTTGGGATGGCAATCAAATTTGCCTACCATTATCACATTGGTGTAGTTATTATAAAAAGGATAGAGATCAATCAATACCCATCAGATGTGATGAGCTCGGAGAAGGTACTTGGGATATCATTTTCAAAGTGAATGGACTATATTATGGTCAGCACAAGGATAACAAAATAGCCTCTCTCTCGATATACACTGAATCCATCATATATATTCCAAAGCCACCCAGCGTAGATGACATTATTGACGAAATCCTTAACAGCAGTGATACGAAGCGCAAGTCGGAGAAGAATGCTGCATCAAAACGCAAATCAAAGAAGGAGAATTACTAGTCCTTTCCTAACTCTACCCTATGACAATTCGCTTATGTGCTTTGAGTGTCGTAGACGTGGTCTTATTAGATACATTTTACTTCTTCGTTGCCATCATATCATTTGTGTATTTTGTCGTGAAAAGCATCGATGTAATTCTTCATTTTGCAATATGTTATAGAACGTTTCCTTAGATATGTAATTTCCGTTTTAGGCTTCTATCATCATTTTTATGGATTGTGAGGGTGAACCTGTACAGGAGCTCAGTGCTATTGCTATGAACAATTGGTCATATCAGATTGTTAGTGTCTATCATCAACATGCCAACTGCGATCCCAATGTTGATCAATGGGCGAGAAAACACATTCATGGACTTAATCTGAAATATTTGCAAGACTATGGCTTTTCTTGTGAGAGTGCTCTTCTTATTGACTTTAAACGATGGTTAGCTACTTTCAATGTTATACGCATCTTTTGTAATAATCCTGGTAAGGAGAGGAAAGTATTTCCCAATCTAGTCATTAATGATATTTTGCTCCCACCTTGGGATAGTAGAGTGAATCAACACTATCATGAAGTCACGAAACGTTTTAAGGATTTGTGTGTTCCTATTTTGTCTGTTCGTTGTAGTAGCTACGTTCATAACCAATGCTTCTTTCCTCCTTACCTCAACACTGTCAAAGTCCTATATGGTTATCATTGCTCGCTATATGACAGTTACCAGCTGTATCTATTTTATCTGTTTCAAACCATTGATTTGTAATGCATGCTTGTTACAGTTATTCAATAAATGTTATTATGCGAAGAGTTGTTGTTGTTATCATGCGACGGATGGGTTAGATGAAGGGTGATCATATCTTTTTCAAAGGACTGTGGAACATTGATTTCCATGATGAGGATTATAACAGTTAGATTTGATGACGAATAAGATTTACTAGTTTGCAAGTTAGACTAAGCGTTCTATTATTTGTAAATGAAAGATATAGTTTCAATAGTTTACACGTTAAAAATAAAGTTTCAATAGTGTGTATGTTAAGAATAAAGTTCTATCTGTTTGTATGTTAGAAATAAAATGAAGTTTCATCAGTTTACAAGTTAAGAATAAAGTTTTATCTGTTTGTATGTTAGAAATAAAACAAAGTTTCAACCGTTAACAAGTTAAAAATAAAGTTTCAATAGTTTACAAGTTAAAACTAATGTTTCAATAGTGCGTATGTTAAGAATAAAGTTTTATCTGTTTCTATGTTAGAAATAAAATGAAGCTTCACCAGTTTACAAGTTAAGAATAAAGTTTTATCAGCTTGTATGTTAGAAATAAAATAAAGTTTCAAGAGTTTACAAGTTTCAACAGTGTATACGTTAGAAATAAAGTTTTAGCTGTTTGTATGTTAAAAATAAAATAAAGTTTCAACCGTTTACAAGTTAAAAATGAAGTTTCAATAGTGTATATGTTAAGAATAAAGTTCTATCTGTTTATATGTTAGAAATAAAAATGAAGGTTCACCAGTTTACAAGTTAAGAATAAAGTTTTATCTGCTTGTATGTCAGAAATGAAATAAAGTTTCACCAGTTTACAAGTTAAAAAATAAAGTTTCAATAGTGTGTACGTTAGAAATAAAGTTTCAATAGTGTGTATGTTAAGAATAAAGCTTTATCTGTTTGTATGTTAGAATTAAAAAAACCGGTTTCAACCGTATACAAGTTAAAAATAAAGTTTCAATAGTTAACACGTTAAAAATAAAGTTTCAATAGTGTATATGTTAAGAATAAAGTTCTATCTGCTTCTATGTTAGAAATAAAAATGAAGGTTCACCAGTTTACAAGTTAAGAATAAAGTTTTATCTGTTTGTATGTTAGACATAAAACAAAGTTTCAACCGTTAACAAGTTAAAAATAAAGTTTCAGATTAAAATAAAGTTTCAATAGTGTGTATGATGGAAATAAAGTTTAAGCGCTTTGTGCGTTAAAAATAAAGTTTCAACATTGTGTACGTTAAGAATAAAGTTCTATCTGTTTATATGTTAGAAATAAAATGAAGTTTCGCCAGTTTACAAGTTAAGAATAAATTTTATCTGCTTGTATGTCAGAAATGAAATAAAGTTTCACCAGTTTAAAAGTTAAGAATAAAGTTTCAATAGTGTGTATGATAAGAATATAGTTCTATCTGTTTATATGTTAGAAATAAAATGAAGTTTCGTCAGTTTACAAGTTAAGAATACATTTTATCTGCTTGTATGTTAGAATTAAAACAAAGTTTCAACCGTTTACAGGTTAAAAATAAAGTTTCAATAGTTAACACGTTAAAAATAAAGTTTCAATAGTGTGTATGTTAAGAATAAAGTTCTATCTGTTTGTATGTTAGAAATAAAATGAAGTTTCATCAGTTTACAAGTTAAGAATAAAGTTTTATCTGTTTGTATGTTAGACATAAAACAAAGTTTCAAAAGTTAACAAGTTAAAAATAAAGTTTCAATAGTTTACAAGTTAAAACTAATGTTTCAATAGTGCGTATGTTAAGAATAAAGTTTTATCTGTTTCTATGTTAGAAATAAAATGAAGCTTCACCAGTTTACAAGTTAAGAATAAAGTTTTATCAGCTTGTATGTTAGAAATAAAATGAAGTTTCACCAGTTTACAAATTAAAAATAAAGTTTCAATAGTGTGTACGTTAGAAATAAAGTTTCAACCGTTTACAAGTTAAAAATAAAGTTTCAACAGTGTCTACGTTAGAAATAAAGTTTTATCTGTTTGTAAAGTACGATCGTAGGATTTACTAGTTTGCAAGTTAGACTCAGCATTCTACTAGTTGTAAATGAAAATATCGTTTCAGCCGTTTACAAGTTAAAATTAAGTTTCAACGGTGTGTACGTTAGAAATAAAGTTTTAGCTGTTTATATGTTAGAAACAAAATAAAGTTTCAACAGTTTACAAGTTGAAAAATAAAGTTTCAACAGTGTATACGTTAGAAATAAATGAAAGTAAGACCTTCATCGTATGAGTATTCAAAGCATGTTTTGTAAATCAAATGTGTGTAGTCCTGACATGATAGAATCGCGTTAGAAATAAAGTTTCAGCCGTTTACAAGTTAAATATAAAGTTTTAGCTGTTTATATGTTAGAAACAAAATAAAGTTTCAACAGTTTACAGATTAAAATAAAGTTTCAACAGTGTGTACGTTACAAATAAAGTTTTAGCTGTTTATATGTTAGAAACAAAATAAAGTTTCAACAGTTTACAAGTTGAAAAATAAAGTTTCAACAGTGTGTACGTTAGAAATAAATGAAAGTAAGACCTTCATCGTATGAGTATTCAAAGCATGTTTTGTAAATCAAATGTGTGTAGTCCTGACATGATAGAATCAAATGAACTTGACAAACGCGTTTGTCAAGCTTGATTCTATCATGTCAGGACTACACACATTTGATTTACAAAACATGCTTTGAATACTCATACGATGAAGGTCTTACTTTCATTTATTTCTAACGTACACACTGTTGAAACTTTATTTTTCAACTTGTAAACTGTTGAAACTTTATTTTGTTTCTAACATATAAACAGCTAAAACTTTATTTGTAACGTACACACTGTTGAAACTTTATTTTAATCTGTAAACTGTTGAAACTTTATTTTGTTTCTAACATATAAACAGCTAAAACTTTATTTTTAACTTGTAAACGGCTGAAACTTTATTTCTAACGCGATTCTATCATGTCAGGACTACACACATTTGATTTACAAAACATGCTTTGAATACTCATACGATGAAGGTCTTACTTTCATTTATTTCTAACGTACACACTGTTGAAACTTTATTTTTCAACTTGTAAACTGTTGAAACTTTATTTTGTTTCTAACATATAAACAGCTAAAACTTTATTTCTAACGTACACACTGTTGAAACTTTATTTTTCAACTTGTAAACTGTTGAAACTTTATTTTGTTTCTAACATATAAACAGCTAAAACTTTATTTCTAACGTACACACCGTTGAAACTTTATTTTTAACTTGTAAACGGCTGAAACGATATTTTCATTTACAACTAGTAGAATGCTGAGTCTAACTTGCAAACTAGTAAATCCTACGATCGTACTTTACAAACAGATAAAACTTTATTTCTAACGTAGACACTGTTGAAACTTTATTTTTAACTTGTAAACGGTTGAAACTTTATTTCTAACGTACACACTATTGAAACTTTATTTTTAATTTGTAAACTGGTGAAACTTCATTTTATTTCTAACATACAAGCTGATAAAACTTTATTCTTAACTTGTAAACTGGTGAAGCTTCATTTTATTTCTAACATAGAAACAGATAAAACTTTATTCTTAACATACGCACTATTGAAACATTAGTTTTAACTTGTAAACTATTGAAACTTTATTTTTAACTTGTTAACGGTTGAAACTTTGTTTTATGTCTAACATACAAACAGATAAAACTTTATTCTTAACTTGTAAACTGATGAAACTTCATTTTATTTCTAACATACAAACAGATAGAACTTTATTCTTAACATACACACTATTGAAACTTTATTTTTAACGTGTTAACTATTGAAACTTTATTTTTAACCTGTAAACGGTTGAAACTTTGTTTTAATTCTAACATACAAGCAGATAAAATGTATTCTTAACTTGTAAACTGACGAAACTTCATTTTATTTCTAACATATAAACAGATAGAACTATATTCTTATCATACACACTATTGAAACTTTATTCTTAACTTTTAAACTGGTGAAACTTTATTTCATTTCTGACATACAAGCAGATAAAACTTTATTCTTAACTTGTAAACTGATGAACCTTCATTTTTATTTCTAACATATAAACAGATAGAACTTTATTCTTAACGTACACAATGTTGAAACTTTATTTTTAACGCACAAAGCGCTTAAACTTTATTTCCATCATACACACTATTGAAACTTTATTTTAATCTGAAACTTTATTTTTAACTTGTTAACGGTTGAAACTTTGTTTTATGTCTAACATACAAACAGATAAAACTTTATTCTTAACTTGTAAACTGGTGAACCTTCATTTTTATTTCTAACATAGAAGCAGATAGAACTTTATTCTTAACATATACACTATTGAAACTTTATTTTTAACGTGTTAACTATTGAAACTTTATTTTTAACTTGTATACGGTTGAAACCGGTTTTTTAATTCTAACATACAAACAGATAAAGCTTTATTCTTAACATACACACTATTGAAACTTTATTTCTAACGTACACACTATTGAAACTTTATTTTTTAACTTGTAAACTGGTGAAACTTTATTTCATTTCTGACATACAAGCAGATAAAACTTTATTCTTTACTTGTAAACTGGTGAACCTTCATTTTTATTTCTAACATATAAACAGATAGAACTTTATTCTTAACATATACACTATTGAAACTTCAATTTTAACTTGTAAACGGTTGAATCTTTATTTTATTTTTAACATACAAACAGCTAAAACTTTATTTCTAACGTACACACTATTGAAACTTGTAAACTGTTGAAACTTTATTTCATTTCTGACATACAAGCAGATAAAACTTTATTCTTAACTTGTAAACTGGTGAACCTTCATTTTTATTTCTAACATATAAACAGATAGAACTTTATTCTTAACATATACACTATTGAAACTTCATTTTTAACTTGTAAACGGTTGAAACTTTATTTTATTTTTAACATACAAACAGCTAAAACTTTATTTCTAACGTATACACTGTTGAAACTTGTAAACTCTTGAAACTTTATTTTATTTCTAACATACAAGCTGATAAAACTTTATTCTTAACTTGTAAACTGGTGAAGCTTCATTTTATTTCTAACATAGAAACAGATAAAACTTTATTCTTAACATACGCACTATTGAAACATTAGTTTTAACTTGTAAACTATTGAAACTTTATTTTTAACTTGTTAACGGTTGAAACTTTGTTTTATTTCTAACATACAAACAGATAAAACTTTATTCTTAACTTGTAAACTGATGAAACTTCATTTTATTTCTAACATACAAACAGATAGAACTTTATTCTTAACATACACACTATTGAAACTTTATTTTTAACGTGTAAACTATTGAAACTATATCTTTCATTTACAAATAATAGAACGCTTAGTCTAACTTGCAAACTAGTAAATCTTATTCGTCATCAAATCTAACTGTTATAATCCTCATCATGGAAATCAATGTTCCACAGTCCTTTGAAAAAGATATGATCACCCTTCATCTAACCCATCCGTCGCATGATAACAACAACAACTCTTCGCATAATAACATTTATTGAATAACTGTAACAAGCATGCATTACAAATCAATGGTTTGAAACAGATAAAATAGATACAGCTGGTAACTGTCATATAGCGAGCAATGATAACCATATAGGACTTTGACAGTGTTGAGGTAAGGAGGAAAGAAGCATTGGTTATGAACGTAGCTACTACAACGAACAGACAAAATAGGAACACACAAATCCTTAAAACGTTTCGTGACTTCATGATAGTGTTGATTCACTCTACTATCCCAAGGTGGGAGCAAAATATCATTAATGACTAGATTGGGAAATACTTTCCTCTCCTTACCAGGATTATTACAAAAGATGCGTATAACATTGAAAGTAGCTAACCATCGTTTAAAGTCAATAAGAAGAGCACTCTCACAAGAAAAGCCATAGTCTTGCAAATATTTCAGATTAAGTCCATGAATGTGTTTTCTCGCCCATTGATCAACATTGGGATCGCAGTTGGCATGTTGATGATAGACACTAACAATCTGATATGACCAATTGTTCATAGCAATAGCACTGAGCTCCTGTACAGGTTCACCCTCACAATCCATAAAAATGATGATAGAAGCCTAAAACGGAAATTACATATCTAAGGAAACGTTCTATAACATATTGCAAAATGAAGAATTACATCGATGCTTTTCACGACAAAATACACAAATGATATGATGGCAACGAAGAAGTAAAATGTATCTAATAAGACCACGTCTACGACACTCAAAGCACATAAGCGAATTGTCATAGGGTAGAGTTAGGAAAGGACTAGTAATTCTCCTTCTTTGATTTGCGTTTTGATGCAGCATTCTTCTCCGACTTGCGCTTCGTATCACTGCTGTTAAGGATTTCGTCAATAATGTCATCTACGCTGGGTGGCTTTGGAATATATATGATGGATTCAGTGTATATCGAGAGAGAGGCTATTTTGTTATCCTTGTGCTGACCATAATATAGTCCATTCACTTTGAAAATGATATCCCAAGTACCTTCTCCGAGCTCATCACATCTGATGGGTATTGATTGATCTCTATCCTTTTTATAATAACTACACCAATGTGATAATGGTAGGCAAATTTGATTGCCATCCCAAATCTTTCTATAGGGAGTATCCTTTTCATCTCTCGCCTTCCACTCTTGAGCAAGAGGAGTAGGAATGTCCATATTTAATGTCACGTACTCTTCAATAATGTCAAGTTGGTGGCGAATGTACGGACTCACGGGGATGAGTATGTAATCCCCATACTGATTGCTCAATATCTTCACATCAGTGGAAGGGAGCATTCCCGTTCGCAGTACTACGCTGTGATCCTCATGACGCAAGACTTGTTTAAATTTACGCTGTAGCGGTGTAGGATTATGTACCTTTGTTGTTTCTTCCACTGGTCTCAGCTGTAGATGATCTGATTGTAGCGAACCTTGTAACGTCTGACCACCATTTTGTCCTGTCAGTGTAGTAGATGTAGAAGATGCCTGAAAATAAAAAAGATTCTATCAAGTTTACGTTCAAGGGAGGAGAGGGAGGAAAGTAGCGACTTACCATTTTAGTTGGATAATATAACAGGGATGTAGAGAGAGAG
Source organism: Prostheceraeus crozeri (assembly GCA_907163375.1). Classification (NCBI taxonomy): domain Eukaryota; kingdom Metazoa; phylum Platyhelminthes; order Polycladida; family Euryleptidae; genus Prostheceraeus; species Prostheceraeus crozeri. The sequence continues at coordinate 16,217 of CAJQUW010004783.1, read as the reverse complement.
AGAGAATGTGCGTCCGTCACTTGTACGATTCAACGATGGAATGATTCTCAGTGTGGAAGGCTCTCTATTTATAAAGGAATGCTTGATTCTCATTAGACAACAATCCTCATTGGAGAATAGAATCAAGTTGATTCCCACTCTCACCGATGCTTCATTCGCCCGCTAGCGCTCATCGTCTCCTTTCACCGTCTCGACTAAAGCTCTATTGTATTCTTCCGTTGATAGGTGTGGTAAAACACGGGTGGGCAAATGTGTGTCGTCGCGCCATTGATAATAATACTCCAACAGTAGGCGACCATGCTTGAATACGCGCCTTGGATATTTCAGCAAAGTCTCATCAATCAATTTCCTACTTTGAGCCACACTCATGAATACAATGTGGCAGACAAGCTCGTTGTGGGGGAGGGTGTGGGCATACACCAATGGTTGAATGTAGGTCGTAAGCATATCATCATTCATCATGAGTTGGAAGCCTATCACTGAAGGTAGCTCGACATACGCCCTTAGAGTCACCTAAACAATGTCCTCCATGCTCTGGGAAACTACCTACGCCATCGGCTGAATCGCTCCTCTCATCGTCAAAAGAATGTACATAGCTCATGCACTCCAACTCTCTCAGTGCTGTAGGCGTATTTTATACCACCCACCCCTACGCTCCTCTAGTGTTAACTTTCGTTTAGCAAAAAGTCGTCATGAAATTTCAACGACGGAGTAAAAGTTTGAGATGATACACTCCTGGCAAACTAACTCATGAAGTAGCTTTGCTGTGATACATTTCTATCTGTAAACATATGGTAATGTTAAAGTGAATCTAAAACTTTTCAGCTTATTAATTGTTCATCGTTGCATCAACGCTTTAACTCGTGAACAGTTATAATTTTATTTTAATTTACACTTAGTCTAACTTGTAAACTAGTAAATCTTGCGATCTTATTTTTACAAACAGTTATACCTTAATTTCTAACATACACACTATTGAAACTTTATTTCTAACTTGTAAACTCTTGAAACTTTATTTTGATATACAAACAGCTAAAACTTTATTTCTAACGCATACACTATTGAAACGTTATTTCTAACTTGTAAACTCTTGAAACTTTATTTTGATATACAAACAGCTAAAACTTTATTTCTAACGTATACACCATTGAAACTTTATTTTGATATACAAACAGCTAAAACTTTATTTCTAACGTATACACCATTGAAACTTTATTTTTTAACTTGTAAACTGGTGAAACTATATCTTTCATTTACAAATAGTAGAACGCTTAGTCTAACTTGTAAATCTTAAAACATTTCATATGGACGATGATGATAGATGAAATAGTGTCAAATAAAATTAAGATAGCTTACACTTCTGATACAGGGATAGCAATCGACTGCGATCCATGTGTAAAGAGCTTGTTAGACTACGGAAGAGAGAAGTGTGTTATGTTGCGTGTGGCGCGTGAGTGTCCTCCCATTTCATTCCATTCATCAATTCGTCTCATTGATAGAGACAGGTAGAACTCATGGTTCTCATAACGTATGCAATGGAAAGTTTTAGGCAACCTTCGACAGTTGGCTAAATGTCGCCCTGGCGCGAATGCATACTACGTTGAGACAGAGGCAATCACTTGCAAACATGACGCAGAGAGGTTAAACAAGATTGACCATTGCCGAATGTCCCTTGCGGTATACATAGCTACGGGTTTCACCGCCGCCCTTTACAGGAACGCCCGTCGAAAGGAAGTATTACACCGAACTTCATTTGCAACGTTCAAGTTGACTGATAGCAGATTCAACTTAATGATAGTATTCGCCAGTCCGAAGACTGCCCAGGGCAAACCGCGAGGAGGTTCTATCATGTCTTGCCCCATGGTGGCCCTTAAGAGAGCCGATGGTTCGTTCTCGGTGACAATTAAGTTGACTATTGGCTTGAATAGTCAATAGGTATGACGGTTAGGTTGTCATAAACCCTGTGCCGCCTAAGCCGTGGTGGTGCATCTGGCACCTTTCGGATGCGGGTGGTATTTGGAGTCCACACCTCATCCGTCCAAACGATCCTCTTGATCTCGGGAATGGCGTTGTCTTCATCGATGAAGACGGGAATGTTGTCGGCAGATGTCGCTTCCATCGTGACTTCAAATTGAATGAGAAGCGCTACAATCTTCTGGCTTATATAGGGTTTTCAACAATGAATCAAGTTGACTGATAGCAGATTCAACTTAATGATAGTATTCGCCAGTCCGAAGACTGCCCAGGGCAAACCGCGTGGAGGTTCTATCATGTCTTGCCCCTAGGTGGCCCTTAAGAGAGCCGATGGTTCGTTCTCGGGAGTAAATTGATGGGGTGGTGAAGGCGGGCAAAGATCTGCAATGAAAATGATATGTATTAGAATAGGATATACTATCTTATTTACTTTTTCACTTACCAAGTTAGTCATCCTTAGGAAGTCTCGCGCGTTTCCGATTGAAAATTTGTGTAGATGGCCGCGCATTCGTAGGCTGGCATGGAGACACTTTTCGTCGGATGACCGTTGTAACAAATTATTGATTCGTCGAGGCTTTTATTTACTAATACTTCGCCGGCCAAATGATTATCCCGAATAGGGATGTGAAATTCAAACAAACGATCCTCATTCACACGTTCCCACTCATCCCTCATGCGCTCCAACTTCTCACACGCCTGCCTCTCATCACCCCGCCGAGCCACAGTCCTCTCCAACTCAACATTCCTCGCTCTCAACACACTCATCTCCTCAAACTTCGCCTCTGCATCTCTCATTCTTCTCTCCGCAGCACTCGCCCTCTTCTCAAACGCATCATTCTTCTCTTCCAACTCTCGCGTCTTATTCTTCAAATCAGTCACACAACGCCTCATTCTAATGTTTTCATCCGCCACCTCCTTCGACTTCAAATCCTTCTTTTTCAACTCATCCAACTCCTTCACAACTTCATCCTTCACTTTCTTCAAACTCTCAAACTTATTCACTAACAAATCATGCGCCATCTGCTGCGAAACATGTCTCTTCTCTTCATCTTCAACCACTTCGCCGACTGCACACGAATCCCACCACTCTTCACTTTTGGGGAAGATGAGCTCTTCGGGGGGTCGGTGATGACTATGTTGGACACCTCCGACGACGAAGAGCTCAACTTCCTCACACGCTTCCTCACACGCTCCCTATCTAAATCCACATCATCCTCATCATCACTCTCAAGCACTCTCTTCCGCTCAATCTCACCCTCCAACGACGCAACCGCTCTCGCCAACTCATCATTCTCAACAACATTCTCAACAACATTCTCAGCCTTACGCTCTCGCTCGATCGCCAACATTCGCTCCCTCTCTTCCACAATCAACTGCGTAAATCTCAAATCAGTCACTAAACCACCACTACAGTCAGCATGCACTCTGTAGAAACGCACCTCATCCTCATCACCCTTCAGCACTCTACACTTCACGCACGCAACCCTATTCAAGACAAATCATGTGGCCGGTGCCCGCCTTCTTCACATGAGCCTTGGCGTCCGCACTGCGATTAACTCGCCCACAAGAGCACATTTTAATATGGTATTTTTTGTTTCTATCATTGTTGCCATGCTGTAGTACTCAGATTTTCGTTAGCTGTAAGATAATGAAATTAGTATAAGTTTTAAATCATGTAGTACAGTCATATTCCTAAAGCATTATTAGTCAGGAATGATAGCGGTGAGTGTAGTGAGTGGCACTCGATCCCGTCGACAGCCGAAGGCCTTGTACCGATCACTAGGGAAGTGAGAGATCTTCCCGATACCCGCTCTTTACAGCTGAAGACATCATTGTCACTGCCCCGAAGTGGTAACAGGAACGCCGAGTCAAAGGTAGTGATCAGTAGCTGGGATCTAACCCCTCAAAGCTGCCTTAGACTGAGATAAATTTCAAATCTGATAGCAGATTTGAACTCAGGATACTTGAAAACCTTAGTCTATATGTTAAAACTTTGAAAAAACTGAAAATTAAGAATTTTTAAAAAATTCCGCATTTTACTACTCATACTACTTTTAAAAAATTTTATCAGTAGTAAAGACACTATCAAACTCTATCATACAAACTTTGAAGTAAGAAGATAGCTTGCCTACTTCAAAAGATAGAGTCCTTTGCAAACAGATATCGGGAGCTCAGAGCGACGACCGTCGCTTACCTCGTCTTTCGATGAAGTGATCAGACGTGAGTTGTCGGGGGTTTATATATGCTCGGAAGAAAACTTAAAATGGCTCTATCTCCGAAAGTATTCATCGTAGCGACATGCGGTTTGTTGCAAACGATTTGTTCATCATTCTTTTTACAATATGACACCTCAACCATTCTCATATGACCACGGGAAGTTGGTCCGTCAGCACATGTGCATGTAACATGCCACAAGTGAAAAAATTCCTAAGTGTGGAGAGCTCAGTGTGGTGAAAATTTTGAAAAATCTAAAACTTCCGAATTTCGACCTGGGACCGTCACCAAAACATTTTTCATCAAATTTCGCTGTCCCCCCCTCGTTCGGACAAAATTTGATGAAAAAAACATTGGTAAAGGTCCCAGGTCGAAATTCCACACTTTGGAAAATTTTCAAAATTTTACCCATACAAAGCCACTCTGACACTTAGGATTTTTTCAGGTGAGCGAGCTCCGACCTAAAATCTTGTGACCGCTCTAACTTTTGAACGAAGACAGATATGAACAAGCCGTTTCTTTCACTGAATTTGTCTCACTCTTAGCTTTCAAACGAGCTATTGCACGACAAAATCCGTCCACTAGAAGCCAAAATCGAAGCAAGCTGTCCAGAGGGGGGGGGGGGGGGGGGGGGGGGGGGGGAGGTGGGGGGGGGGGGGGGGGGGGGGGGGGGGAGTGGGGGGGGGGGGGGGGGGGGGGGGGGGGGGGGGGGGGGGGGGGGGGGGGGGGGGGGGGGGGGGGGGGGGGGGGGGGGGTGGGGGGGGGGGGGGGGGGGGGGGGGGGAGGGGGGGGGGGGGGGGGGGGGGGGGGGGGGGGGGGTGGGGGGGGGGGGGGGGGGGGGGGGGGGGGGGGGGGGGGGGGGGGGGGGGGGGGGGGGGGGGGGGGGGGGGGGGGGGGGGGGGGGGGGGGGGGGGGGGGGGGGGGGGGGGGGGGGGGGGGGGGGGGGGGGGGGGGGGGGGGGGGGGGGGGGGGGGGGGGGGGGGGGGGGGGGGGGGGGGGGGGGGGGGGGGGGGGGGGGGGGGGGGGGGGGGGGGGGGGGGGGGGGGGGGGGGGGGGGGGGGGGGGGGGGGGGGGGGGGGGGGGGGGGGGGGGGGGGGGGGGGGGGGGGGGGGGGGGGGGGGGGGGGGGGGGGGGGGGGGGGGGGGGGGGGGGGGGGGGGGGGGGGGGGGGGGGGGGGGGGGGGGGGGGGGGGGGGGGGGGGGGGGGGGGGGGGGGGGGGGGGGGGGGGGGGGGGGGGGGGGGGGGGGGGGGGGGGGGGGGGGGGGGGGGGGGGGGGGGGGGGGGGGGGGGGGGGGGGGGGGGGGGGGGGGGGGGGGGGGGGGGGGGGGGGGGGGGGGGGGGGGGGGGGGGGGGGGGGGGGGGGGGGGGGGGGGGGGGGGGGGGGGGGGGGGGGGGGGGGGGGGGGGGGGGGGGGGGGGGGGGGGGGGGGGGGGGGGGGGGGGGGGGGGGGGGGGGGGGGGGGGGGGGGGGGGGGGGGGGGGGGGGGGGGGGGGGGGGGGGGGGGGGGGGGGGGGGGGGGGGGGGGGGGGGGGGGGGGGGGGGGGGGGGGGGGGGGGGGGGGGGGGGGGGGGGGGGGGGGGGGGGGGGGGGGGGGGGGGGGGGGGGGGGGGGGGGGGGGGGGGGGGGGGGGGGGGGGGGGGGGGGGGGGGGGGGGGGGGGGGGGGGGGGGGGGGGGGGGGGGGGGGGGGGGGGGGGGGGGGGGGGGGGGGGGGGGGGGGGGGGGGGGGGGGGGGGGGGGGGGGGGGGGGGGGGGGGGGGGGGGGGGGGGGGGGGGGGGGGGGGGGGGGGGGGGGGGGGGGGGGGGGGGGGGGGGGGGGGGGGGGGGGGGGGGGGGGGGGGGGGGGGGGGGGGGGGGGGGGGGGGGGGGGGGGGGGGGGGGGGGGGGGGGGGGGGGGGGGGGGGGGGGGGGGGGGGGGGGGGGGGGGGGGGGGGGGGGGGGGGGGGGGGGGGGGGGGGGGGGGGGGGGGGGGGTGGGGGGGGGGGGGGGGGGGGGGGGGGGGGGGGGGGGGGGGGGGGGGGGGGGGGGGGGGGGGGGGGGGGGGGGGGGGGGGGGGGGGGGGGGGGGGGGGGGGGGGGGGGGGGGGGGGGGGGGGGGGGGGGGGGGGGGGGGGGGGGGGGGGGGGGGGGGGGGGGGGGGGGGGGGGGGGGGGGGGGGGGGGGGGGGGGGGGGGGGGGGGGGGGGGGGGGGTGGGGGGGGGGGGGGGGGGGGGGGGGGGGGGGGGGGGGGGGGGGGGGGGGGGGGGGGGGGGGGGGGGGGGGGGGGGGGGGGGGGGGGGGGGGGGGGGGGGGGGGGGGGGGGGGGGGGGGGGGGGGGGGGGGGGGGGGGGGGGGGGGGGGGGGGGGGGGGGGGGGGGGGGGGGGGGGGGGGGGGGGGGGGGGGGGGGGGGGGGGGGGGGGGGGGGGGGGGGGGGGGGGGGGGGGGGGGGGGGGGGGGGGGGGGGGGGGGGGGGGGGGGGGGGGGGGGGGGGGGGGGGGGGGGGGGGGGGGGGGGGGGGGGGGGGGGGGGGGGGGGGGGGGGGGGGGGGGGGGGGGGGGGGGGGGGGGGGGGGGGGGGGGGGGGGGGGGGGGGGGGGGGGGGGGGGGGGGGGGGGGGGGGGGGGGGGGGGGGGGGGGGGGGGGGGGGGGGGGGGGGGGGGGGGGGGGGGGGGGGGGGGGGGGGGGGGGGGGGGGGGGGGGGGGGGGGGGGGGGGGGGGGGGGGGGGGGGGGGGGGGGGGGGGGGGGGGGGGGGGGGGGGGGGGGGGGGGGGGGGGGGGGGGGGGGGGGGGGGGGGGGGGGGGGGGGGGGGGGGGGGGGGGGGGGGGGGGGGGGGGGGGGGGGGGGGGGGGGGGGGGGGGGGGGGGGGGGGGGGGGGGGGGGGGGGGGGGGGGGGGGGGGGGGGGGGGGGGGGGGGGGGGGGGGGGGGGGGGGGGGGGGGGGGGGGGGGGGGGGGGGGGGGGGGGGGGGGGGGGGGGGGGGGGGGGGGGGGGGGGGGGGGGGGGGGGGGGGGGGGGGGGGGGGGGGGGGGGGGGGGGGGGGGGGGGGGGGGGGGGGGGGGGGGGGGGGGGGGGGGGGGGGGGGGGGGGGGGGGGGGGGGGGGGGGGGGGGGGGGGGGGGGGGGGGGGGGGGGGGGGGGGGGGGGGGGGGGGGGGGGGGGGGGGGGGGGGGGGGGGGGGGGGGGGGGGGGGGGGGGGGGGGGGGGGGGGGGGGGGGGGGGGGGGGGGGGGGGGGGGGGGGGGGGGGGGGGGGGGGGGGGGGGGGGGGGGGGGGGGGGGGGGGGGGGGGGGGGGGGGGGGGGGGGGGGGGGGGGGGGGGGGGGGGGGGGGGGGGGGGGGGGGGGGGGGGGGGGGGGGGGGGGGGGGGGGGGGGGGGGGGGGGGGGGGGGGGGGGGGGGGGGGGGGGGGGGGGGGGGGGGGGGGGGGGGGGGGGGGGGGGGGGGGGGGGGGGGGGGGGGGGGGGGGGGGGGGGGGGGGGGGGGGGGGGGGGGGGGGGGGGGGGGGGGGGGGGGGGGGGGGGGGGGGGGGGGGGGGGGGGGGGGGGGGGGGGGGGGGGGGGGGGGGGGGGGGGGGGGGGGGGGGGGGGGGGGGGGGGGGGGGGGGGGGGGGGGGGGGGGGGGGGGGGGGGGGGGGGGGGGGGGGGGGGGGGGGGGGGGGGGGGGGGGGGGGGGGGGGGGGGGGGGGGGGGGGGGGGGGGGGGGGGGGGGGGGGGGGGGGGGGGGGGGGGGGGGGGGGGGGGGGGGGGGGGGGGGGGGGGGGGGGGGGGGGGGGGGGGGGGGGGGGGGGGGGGGGGGGGGGGGGGGGGGGGGGGGGGGGGGGGGGGGGGGGGGGGGGGGGGGGGGGGGGGGGGGGGGGGGGGGGGGGGGGGGGGGGGGGGGGGGGGGGGGGGGGGGGGGGGGGGGGGGGGGGGGGGGGGGGGGGGGGGGGGGGGGGGGGGGGGGGGGGGGGGGGGGGGGGGGGGGGGGGGGGGGGGGGGGGGGGGGGGGGGGGGGGGGGGGGGGGGGGGGGGGGGGGGGGGGGGGGGGGGGGGGGGGGGGGGGGGGGGGGGGGGGGGGGGGGGGGGGGGGGGGGGGGGGGGGGGGGGGGGGGGGGGGGGGGGGGGGGGGGGGGGGGGGGGGGGGGGGGGGGGGGGGGGGGGGGGGGGGGGGGGGGGGGGGGGGGGGGGGGGGGGGGGGGGGGGGGGGGGGGGGGGGGGGGGGGGGGGGGGGGGGGGGGGGGGGGGGGGGGGGGGGGGGGGGGGGGGGGGGGGGGGGGGGGGGGGGGGGGGGGGGGGGGGGGGGGGGGGGGGGGGGGGGGGGGGGGGGGGGGGGGGGGGGGGGGGGGGGGGGGGGGGGGGGGGGGGGGGGGGGGGGGGGGGGGGGGGGGGGGGGGGGGGGGGGGGGGGGGGGGGGGGGGGGGGGGGGGGGGGGGGGGGGGGGGGGGGGGGGGGGGGGGGGGGGGGGGGGGGGGGGGGGGGGGGGGGGGGGGGGGGGGGGGGGGGGGGGGGGGGGGGGGGGGGGGGGGGGGGGGGGGGGGGGGGGGGGGGGGGGGGGGGGGGGGGGGGGGGGGGGGGGGGGGGGGGGGGGGGGGGGGGGGGGGGGGGGGGGGGGGGGGGGGGGGGGGGGGGGGGGGGGGGGGGGGGGGGGGGGGGGGGGGGGGGGGGGGGGGGGGGGGGGGGGGGGGGGGGGGGGGGGGGGGGGGGGGGGGGGGGGGGGGGGGGGGGGGGGGGGGGGGGGGGGGGGGGGGGGGGGGGGGGGGGGGGGGGGGGGGGGGGGGGGGGGGGGGGGGGGGGGGGGGGGGGGGGGGGGGGGGGGGGGGGGGGGGGGGGGGGGGGGGGGGGGGGGGGGGGGGGGGGGGGGGGGGGGGGGGGGGGGGGGGGGGGGGGGGGGGGGGGGGGGGGGGGGGGGGGGGGGGGGGGGGGGGGGGGGGGGGGGGGGGGGGGGGGGGGGGGGGGGGGGGGGGGGGGGGGGGGGGGGGGGGGGGGGGGGGGGGGGGGGGGGGGGGGGGGGGGGGGGGGGGGGGGGGGGGGGGGGGGGGGGGGGGGGGGGGGGGGGGGGGGGGGGGGGGGGGGGGGGGGGGGGGGGGGGGGGGGGGGGGGGGGGGGGGGGGGGGGGGGGGGGGGGGGGGGGGGGGGGGGGGGGGGGGGGGGGGGGGGGGGGGGGGGGGGGGGGGGGGGGGGGGGGGGGGGGGGGGGGGGGGGGGGGGGGGGGGGGGGGGGGGGGGGGGGGGGGGGGGGGGGGGGGGGGGGGGGGGGGGGGGGGGGGGGGGGGGGGGGGGGGGGGGGGGGGGGGGGGGGGGGGGGGGGGGGGGGGGGGGGGGGGGGGGGGGGGGGGGGGGGGGGGGGGGGGGGGGGGGGGGGGGGGGGGGGGGGGGGGGGGGGGGGGGGGGGGGGGGGGGGGGGGGGGGGGGGGGGGGGGGGGGGGGGGGGGGGGGGGGGGGGGGGGGGGGGGGGGGGGGGGGGGGGGGGGGGGGGGGGGGGGGGGGGGGGGGGGGGGGGGGGGGGGGGGGGGGGGGGGGGGGGGGGGGGGGGGGGGGGGGGGGGGGGGGGGGGGGGGGGGGGGGGGGGGGGGGGGGGGGGGGGGGGGGGGGGGGGGGGGGGGGGGGGGGGGGGGGGGGGGGGGGGGGGGGGGGGGGGGGGGGGGGGGGGGGGGGGGGGGGGGGGGGGGGGGGGGGGGGGGGGGGGGGGGGGGGGGGGGGGGGGGGGGGGGGGGGGGGGGGGGGGGGGGGGGGGGGGGGGGGGGGGGGGGGGGGGGGGGGGGGGGGGGGGGGGGGGGGGGGGGGGGGGGGGGGGGGGGGGGGGGGGGGGGGGGGGGGGGGGGGGGGGGGGGGGGGGGGGGGGGGGGGGGGGGGGGGGGGGGGGGGGGGGGGGGGGGGGGGGGGGGGGGGGGGGGGGGGGGGGGGGGGGGGGGGGGGGGGGGGGGGGGGGGGGGGGGGGGGGGGGGGGGGGGGGGGGGGGGGGGGGGGGGGGGGGGGGGGGGGGGGGGGGGGGGGGGGGGGGGGGGGGGGGGGGGGGGGGGGGGGGGGGGGGGGGGGGGGGGGGGGGGGGGGGGGGGGGGGGGGGGGGGGGGGGGGGGGGGGGGGGGGGGGGGGGGGGGGGGGGGGGGGGGGGGGGGGGGGGGGGGGGGGGGGGGGGGGGGGGGGGGGGGGGGGGGGGGGGGGGGGGGGGGGGGGGGGGGGGGGGGGGGGGGGGGGGGGGGGGGGGGGGGGGGGGGGGGGGGGGGGGGGGGGGGGGGGGGGGGGGGGGGGGGGGGGGGGGGGGGGGGGGGGGGGGGGGGGGGGGGGGGGGGGGGGGGGGGGGGGGGGGGGGGGGGGGGGGGGGGGGGGGGGGGGGGGGGGGGGGGGGGGGGGGGGGGGGGGGGGGGGGGGGGGGGGGGGGGGGGGGGGGGGGGGGGGGGGGGGGGGGGGGGGGGGGGGGGGGGGGGGGGGGGGGGGGGGGGGGGGGGGGGGGGGGGGGGGGGGGGGGGGGGGGGGGGGGGGGGGGGGGGGGGGGGGGGGGGGGGGGGGGGGGGGGGGGGGGGGGGGGGGGGGGGGGGGGGGGGGGGGGGGGGGGGGGGGGGGGGGGGGGGGGGGGGGGGGGGGGGGGGGGGGGGGGGGGGGGGGGGGGGGGGGGGGGGGGGGGGGGGGGGGGGGGGGGGGGGGGGGGGGGGGGGGGGGGGGGGGGGGGGGGGGGGGGGGGGGGGGGGGGGGGGGGGGGGGGGGGGGGGGGGGGGGGGGGGGGGGGGGGGGGGGGGGGGGGGGGGGGGGGGGGGGGGGGGGGGGGGGGGGGGGGGGGGGGGGGGGGGGGGGGGGGGGGGGGGGGGGGGGGGGGGGGGGGGGGGGGGGGGGGGGGGGGGGGGGGGGGGGGGGGGGGGGGGGGGGGGGGGGGGGGGGGGGGGGGGGGGGGGGGGGGGGGGGGGGGGGGGGGGGGGGGGGGGGGGGGGGGGGGGGGGGGGGGGGGGGGGGGGGGGGGGGGGGGGGGGGGGGGGGGGGGGGGGGGGGGGGGGGGGGGGGGGGGGGGGGGGGGGGGGGGGGGGGGGGGGGGGGGGGGGGGGGGGGGGGGGGGGGGGGGGGGGGGGGGGGGGGGGGGGGGGGGGGGGGGGGGGGGGGGGGGGGGGGGGGGGGGGGGGGGGGGGGGGGGGGGGGGGGGGGGGGGGGGGGGGGGGGGGGGGGGGGGGGGGGGGGGGGGGGGGGGGGGGGGGGGGGGGGGGGGGGGGGGGGGGGGGGGGGGGGGGGGGGGGGGGGGGGGGGGGGGGGGGGGGGGGGGGGGGGGGGGGGGGGGGGGGGGGGGGGGGGGGGGGGGGGGGGGGGGGGGGGGGGGGGGGGGGGGGGGGGGGGGGGGGGGGGGGGGGGGGGGGGGGGGGGGGGGGGGGGGGGGGGGGGGGGGGGGGGGGGGGGGGGGGGGGGGGGGGGGGGGGGGGGGGGGGGGGGGGGGGGGGGGGGGGGGGGGGGGGGGGGGGGGGGGGGGGGGGGGGGGGGGGGGGGGGGGGGGGGGGGGGGGGGGGGGGGGGGGGGGGGGGGGGGGGGGGGGGGGGGGGGGGGGGGGGGGGGGGGGGGGGGGGGGGGGGGGGGGGGGGGGGGGGTGGGGGGGGGGGGGGGGGGGGGGGGGGGGGGGGGGGGGGGGGGGGGGGGGGGGGGGGGGGGGGGGGGGGGGGGGGGGGGGGGGGGGGGGGGGGGGGGGGGGGGGGGGGGGGGGGGGGGGGGGGGGGGGGGGGGGGGGGGGGGGGGGGGGGGGGGGGGGGGGGGGGGGGGGGGGGGGGGGGGGGGGGGGGGGGGGGGGGGGGGGGGGGGGGGGGGGGGGGGGGGGGGGGGGGGGGGGGGGGGGGGGGGGGGGGGGGGGGGGGGGGGGGGGGGGGGGGGGGGGGGGGGGGGGGGGGGGGGGGGGGGGGGGGGGGGGGGGGGGGGGGGGGGGGGGGGGGGGGGGGGGGGGGGGGGGGGGGGGGGGGGGGGGGGGGGGGGGGGGGGGGGGGGGGGGGGGGGGGGGGGGGGGGGGGGGGGGGGGGGGGGGGGGGGGGGGGGGGGGGGGGGGGGGGGGGGGGGGGGGGGGGGGGGGGGGGGGGGGGGGGGGGGGGGGGGGGGGGGGGGGGGGGGGGGGGGGGGGGGGGGGGGGGGGGGGGGGGGGGGGGGGGGGGGGGGGGGGGGGGGGGGGGGGGGGGGGGGGGGGGGGGGGGGGGGGGGGGGGGGGGGGGGGGATGGGGGGGGGGGGGGGGGGGGGGGGGGGGGGGGGGGGGGGGGGGGGGGGGGGGGGGGGGGGGGGGGGGGGGGGGGGGGGGGGGGGGGGGGGGGGTGGGGGGGGGGGGGGGGGGGGGGGGGGGGGGGGGGGGGGGGGGGGGGGGGGGGGGGGGGGGGGGGGGGGGGGGGGGGGGGGGGGGGGGGGGGGGGGGGGGTGGGGGGGGGGGGGGGGGGGGGGGGGGGGGGGTAGGGGGGGGGGGGGGGGGGTGGGGGGGGGGGGGGGGGGGGGGGGGGGGGGGGGGGGGGGGGGGGGGGGGGTAGGGGGGGGGGGGGGGGGGGGGGGGGGGGGGGGGGGGGGGGGGGGGGGAGGGGGGGGGGGGGGGGGGGGGGGGGGGGGGGGGGGGGGGGGGGGGGGGGGGGGGGGGGGGGGGGGTGGGGGGGGGGGGGGGGGGGGGGGGGGGGGGGGGGGGGGGGGGGGGGGGGGTGGGGGGGGGGGGGGGGGGGGGGGGGGGGGGGGGGGGGGGGGGGGGGGGGGGGGGGGGGGGGGGGGGGGGGGGGGGGGGGGGGGGGGGGGGGGGGGGGGGGGGGGGGGGGGGGGGGGGGGGGGGGGGGGGGGGGGGGGGGGGGGGGGGGGGGGGGGGAGCGTCAGTGAAAATTTCAAAATTTGATGCAAAAATTGGGTTTTTGAGTTGACGGTCCCAGGTCGAAATTCCACACTTTGGAAAATTTTCAAAATTTTACCCATACAAAGTCACTCTGACACTTAGGATTTTTTCAGGTAAGCGAGCTCCGACCTAAAATCTTGTAACCGCTCTAACTTTTGAACGAAGACAGATAGGAACAAGCCGATTCTTTCATCACTGAATTTGTCTCACTCTTAGCTTTCAAACGAGCTATCGCACGACAAAATCCGTCCACTGGAAGCCAAAATCGAAGCAAGCTGTCCAGAGGGGTGGAGGTCAGTGAAATTTGATGAAAAATGTTTTGGTGACGGTCCCAGGTCGAAATTCCACACTTTGGAAAATTTTCAAAATTTTACCCATACAAAGTCACTCTGACACTTAGGATTTTTTCAGGTGAGCGAGCTCCGACCTAAAATCTTGTAATCCCGCTCTAACTTTTGAACGGCTGAGTCCGATTGACTCGTAACAAAAGAATGTTTGTCGAGCAAGTTTGATTTCTCTCTTTCGAATGCAACTCGAGTACGAACAAATCCGTTCACTAGAACCAAAGTGTAGAAGATTGGCTGTCTGGGGGGGGAGGTCAGTGAAATTTGATGAAAAATGTTTTGGTGACGGTCCCAGGTCGAAATTCCACACTTTGGAAAATTTTCAAAATTTTACCCATACAAAGCCACTCTGACACTTAGGAATTTTTCAGGTGAGCGAGCTCCGACCTAAAATCTTGTAACCGCTCTAACTTTTGAACGAAGACAGATATGAACAAGCCGTTTCTTTCACTGAATTTGTCTCACTCTTAGCTTTCAAACGAGCTATTGCACGACAAAATCCGTCCACTAGAAGCCAAGATCGAAGCGAGCTGTCCAGAGGGGTGGGAGGTCAGTGAAATTTGATGAAAAATGTTTTGGTGAAGGTCCCAGGTCGAAATTCCACACTTTGGAAAATTTTCAAAATTTTACCCATACAAAGCCACTCTGACACTTAGGATTTTTTCAGGTGAGCGAGCTCCGACCTAAAATCTTGTAACCGCTCTAACTTTTGAACGGCTGGTCCGATTGACTCGCAACAAAAAATGTTGTCGAGCAGTTTTTTCTCCTCTTTCGAATGCAACTCGAACGAACAAAATCCGTTCACTAGAACCAAAGTTAGAAGATTGCTGTCGGGAGGGGGGGGAGGTCAGTGAAATTTGATGAAAAATGTTTTGGTGACGGTCCCAGGTCGAAATTCCACACTTTGGAAAATTTTCAAAATTTTACCCATACAAAGCCACTCTGACACTTAGGATTTTTTCAGGTGAGCGAGCTCCGACCTAAAATCTTGTAACCGCTCTAACTTTTGAATGAAGACAGATAGGAACAAGCCGATCCTTTCAGTGAATTTGTCTCACTCTTAGCTTTCAAACGAGCTATGGCACGACAAAATCCGTCCAGTGGAAGCCAAAATCGAAGCGAGCTGTCCAGAGGGGGGGGGGCGTCAGTGAAATTTCAAAATTTGATGAAAAATGTTTTGGTGACGGTCCCAGGTCGAAATTCCACACTTTGGAAAATTTTCAAAATTTTACCCATACAAAGTCACTCTGACACTTAGGATTTTTTCAGGTGAGCGAGCTCCGACCTAAAATCTTGTAACCGCTCTAACTTTTGACTGAAGACAGATAGGAACAAACCGATTCTTTCACTGAATTTGTCTCACTCTTAGCTTTCAAACGAGCTATCGCACGACAAAATCCGTCCACTGGAAGCCAAAATCGAAGCAAGCTGTCCAGAGGGTGGGGTGTGGAGGTCAGTGGGAAATTTGATGAAAAATGTTTAAGGGTGTACGGTCCCAGGTCGAAATTCCACACTTTGGAAAATTTTCAAAATTTTACCCATACAAAGTCACTCTGACACTTAGGATTTTTTCAGGTGAGCGAGCTCCGACCTAAAATCTTGTAACCGCTCTAACTTTTGAACGAAGGCAGATAGGAACAAGCCGTTTCTTTCACTGAATTTGTCTCACTCTTAGCTTTCAAACGAGCTATGGCACGACAAAATCCGTCCACTGGAAGCCAAAATCGAAGCGAGCTGTCCAGAGGGGGGGGGTAGTCAGCGAAAATTTTTTCTCTCCGATTGAGCTGGAAATACACCATTTCCATGTAGAATTTGACGCTGAATCCGAATCTGGCCTCCGTTTTCCCATCCGATGCTTCGTTTTGGCTCTACAGTAGGCAGACATTGCAAAAATTCTAACTCTGTCGTTTTTTCGAAAAATGTTGAAAATTTTTTCTCTCCGATTGACTTGAAACTCACCATACAGATATAGAATTTCACGCTGATTCCAAATCTGAAATCCGTTTTCCCATCCGATGCTTCGTTTTGAAGCTACAGCCCAAAACGTCCCAAATTCTAACTCTGTCGTTTTTCGCCAATGTCCCAAAATCTTAAATGGCGTCTCACATCTAAACGAAGACAGATAGGAACAAGCCGATTCTTTCAGTGAATTTGTCTCACTCTTAGCTTTCAAACGAGCTATGGCACGACAAAATCCGTCCACTAGAAGCCAAGATCGAAGCGAGCTGTCCAGAGGGGGGGGACGTCAGCGAAAATTTTTCTCTCCGATTGACTTGAAACTCACCATACCGAAGCAGAATTTCACGCTGAATCCGAATCTGGCCTCCGTTTTCTCATCCGATACTTCGTTTGGGCGCTACACACCAAAACGTCCCAAATTCTAACTTCTGCCAAAATTGGTAGAAACATTTTTCTCGCCGATTTGCCTTGAACTCACCCTACCGATGCAGAATTTTACGCTGAATCCGAATCTGCAGCCATAACACCATCCACGACAACCTAGACGGTCGCCCACGTCCCCCGCCCCCCCCCCCCCCCCCCCCCCACCCCCCCCCCCCCCCCCCCCCCCCCCCCCCCCCCCCCCCCCCCCCCCCCCCCCCAACCTAGACGGTCGCCCACGACAACCTAGACGGTCGCCCACGTCAACCCGGCGGTCGGACCAACTCACCCGAGTCTCACACTCTGTCGTTTCATAGGGGGGGGGAGTCAGCGAACAGTTTGTGAACGTGGACCCACCTGGCCGGCACACCACGACAGACTACAACCTCTGTCGTTCCAGAGGGGGGGGGAGTCAGACCCGAAGCACCACGGCGGCCGACCACGACACTCTGCCGTTCCAGAGGGGGGGGACGTCAGCGATGGCGGCCATCTTGCGCTATCTGGTGTTTGTCACTTGCTTACTACTCGTGTACAATAAACA
>CAJQUW010004782.1:0-13770 GCA_907163375.1 Prostheceraeus crozeri | reverse complement strand
TGCGTAGGGTAATTGTGTAAAGTGCTAGATAGGTGTTAGGGGTAGGATAATTAGTAGGTTTTAGGATAGGGTTAGGGATAGGATTTATGTTAGGGTATATTGTGGTTAGGGTTGAGGTTAGGGTTAGGGTTAGGGTTAGGGTTACGGTTAGGGTTACGGTTAGGGTTATTTAAGGAAAAACTTTTTCCTCTTCCATGGCTTTCAAATTTACCATGCCGAAATAGAATTTGACTCCCAATCCGAATCTGCTCTCCGTTTTCCCATCCGATGCTTCGTCTTCGCTCTACAACCCGAAACATCCCAAGTTTGCCATTAACTCTCTAGGGTTTGGGCAAAGGTGATTGTGGTTAGCGTAATTGATGTTTGGGTTTGGGCTAGGGTTAGGGTTATTGTGGTTAGGGTTGGGGCTAGGGTAAGGGTTAGGGTTAGAGTTAGGGCTAGGGTTGGGTCTAAGGTTAGGGTTATTGTGGTTAGGGTCATTTTAGGAAAAAATTTTCCTCTCCCATGGCTTTCAAATTTACCATGCCGATATAGAATTTGACTCTGAATCCGAATCTGCCCTCCGTGTTCCCATCTGGTGCTTCGTTTTCGCTCTACAGCCCAAAACATCCCGGGTTCGCCGTTAACTCTCTAGGGTTTGCGTTAGGGTTATTGTGTATAGTGCTAGGGATAGGGCTAGGGTAATTGTGGTTAGGGATAGGGTTAGGGATAGGATTATGGTTAGGGTTATTGTGGTTAGGGTTGAGGTTAGGGTTAGGGTTACGGTTAGGGTTACGGTTAGGGTTATTTAAGGAAAAACTTTTTCCTCTCCCATGGCTTTCAAATTTACCATGCCGATATAGAATTTGACTCTAATCCGAATCTGCCCTCCACTTTCCAATCCGATGCTTCATTTTCGCTCTACTGCCCAAAACATCCCAGGTTCGCCGTTATGTCTCTAGGGTTAGTGTTATTGCGGATAGGGTTACGGTTAAGGTTGTTGTGGCTAGGGCTAGGGTTATTGTGGTTAGGGTTAGGGTTCGGGTTAGGGCTAGGGATAGGGTTAGAACTAGGGTTGGGGCTAGGGTTAGGGCTAGGGTTGGGGTTAGGGTGGGGTTATTTAAGGAAAAACATTTTCCTCTCTCATCGCTTTCAAATTTACCATGCCCATATAGAATTTCACTCTGAATCCGAATCTGCCCTGCGTTTTCCCATCGGATGCTTCGTTTTCGCTCTACAGCCTAAGACATCCCAAGTTTCCCATCAACTCTCTAGGGCTGGGGCAAGGGTTAGGGCTAGGGTTATTGTGGTTAGGGTTAGGGCTACTGTGGTTAGGGTTGGGGCTAGGGATAGGGTTATTGTGGTTAGTGTTGGGGATAGGGTTAGGGTTATTGTGGTTAGGGTTTGGGTTGGGGTTAGGGTTATTGTGGTTAGGTTTATTTTAGGAAAAACATTTTCCTCTCCCATGGCTTTCAAATTTGCCATGCCGACATAGAATTTGACTCTGAATCCGAGTCTGCCATCCGTTTTCCCATCGGATGCTTCGTTTTCGCTCCATAGCCCAAAACATCCCAAGTTTCCCATCAACTCTCCAGGGTTAGGTTAAGGTTATTGTGGCTAGGGTTAGGGTTATTGTGGTTAGGGTTAGGGTTGGGGCTAGGGTTATTGTGGGTAGGGTTAGGGTTAGGGTTATTGTGGTTAGGGCTGGGGTTTTTGTGGTTAGGGTTATTTTAGGAAAAAAATTTTCCTCTCCCATGGCTTTCAAATTTGCCATGCCGACATAGAATTTGACTCTGAATCCGAATCTGCCCTCCGTTTTCCCATCGGATGCTCCTTTTTCGCTGTACAGCCCAAAACATCCCAGGTTCGCCGTTAACTCTCTAGGGTTGGGTTAAGGTTATTGTGGCTAGGGTTAGGGTTATTGTGGTTAGGGTTAGGGTTGGGGCTAGGGTTATTGTGGGTAGGGTTAGGGTTAGGGTTATTGTGGTTAGGGCTGGGGTTTTTGTGGTTAGGGTTATTTTAGTAAAAAAATTTTCCTCTCCCATGGCTTTCAAATTTGCCATGGCCGACAGTAGAATTTTGACTCTAATCCGAATCTGCCCCTCCCGTTATCCCCATCGAATGCTCCTTTTTTTCTGTAGAGACCCAAAACATCCCGGTTCTAGGGTTGGGTTAGGGCTAGGGTTATTGTGGTTAGGGTTAGGGTTATTGTGGTGAGGGTTAGGGTTATTGTGGTTAGGGTTAGGAATAGGGTTGGGGCTAGGGTTATTGTGGTTAGGGCTAGGGTTAGGGTTGGGGCTAGGGCTAGGGCTATTGTCGTTGGGGTTAGAGTTAGGGTTATTGTGGTTAGGGTTAGGGTTACTTTAGGTAAAAAATTTCCTTCTCCAATGGCTTTCAAATTTACCACTCTGATATAGAATTTGACTCTGAATCCGAATCTGCCCTCCTTTTTCCTTTCCGATGCTTCATTTTCGCTCTACAGCCCAAAACATCCCAGGTTCGCCGTTAACTCTCTAGGGTTATGGTTATTGTGGATAGGGTTAGGGTTAAGGTTGTTGTGGTTAGGGCTAGGGTTATTGTGGTTAGGGTTCGGGTTAGGGCTAGGGTTAGGGTTAGGGTTAGGGCTAAGGTTGGGGTTAGGGTGGGGTTATTTTAGGAAAAAAAATTTCCTCTCCCATGGCTTTTAAATTTACCATGCCCATATAGAATTTCAATCTAAATCCGAAGCTGCCCTCCATTTTCCCATCGGATGCTTCGTTTTCGCTCTACAGCCTAAGACATCCCAAGTTTCCCATCAACTCTCTAGGGTTGGGGCTAGGGTTAGGGATAGGGTTATTGTGGTTAGGGTTAGGGCTACTGTGGTTAGGATTGGGGCTAGGGATAGGGTTATTGTGGTTAGTGTTGGGGATAGGGTTAGGGTTATTGTGGTTAGGGTTTGGGTTGGGGTTAGAGTTATTGTGGTTAGGGTTATTTTAGGAAAAAAATTTTCCTCTCCCATGGCTTTCAAATTTACCATGCGGACATAGAATTTGACTCTGAATCCGAATCTGCCCTCCGTTTTCCCATCGGATGCTCCTTTTTCGCTGTACAGCCCAAAACATCCCAGGTTGGCCGTTAACTCTCTAGGGTTGGGTTAGGGCTAGGGTTATTGTGGTTAGGGTTAGGGTTATTGTGGTGAGGGTTAGGGTTATTGTGGTTAGGGATAGGGTTAGGGTTAGAGTTATTGTGGTTAGGGTTTGGGTTGGGGTTAGAGTTATTGTGGTTAGGGTTATTTTAGGAAAAAAATTTTCCTCTCCCATGGCTTTGAAATTTGCCATGCCGACATAGAATTTGACTCTGAATCCGAATCTGCCCTTCGTTTTCCCATCCGATGCTTCATTTTCGCTCTACAGCCCAAAATATCCCAAGTTCGCCGTTAACTCTCTAGGGCTGGGGTTATTGTGGATAGGGTTAGGGTTAAGGTTGTTGTGGTTAGGGTTAGGGTTATTGTGGCTAGGGTTGGGGTTGGGGCTATGGCTAGGGTTAGGGCTAGGGTTTGGGTTAGGGTGGGGTTATTTTAGGAAAAAAATTTCCTCTCCCACGGCTTTCAAATTTACCATGCCGATATAGAATTTCACTCTGAATCCGAATCTGCCCTCCGTGTTCCCATCGGATGCTTCGTTTTCGATCTACAGCCCAAAAAACCCCAAGGTTGCCATTAACTTCCTAGGGTTAGGGTTATTGTGGCTAGGGTTAGGGTAATTGTGGTTAGGGTAGGGGGTAGGGTTAGGGATATTGTGGTTAGGGTTAGGGTTGGGGCTAAGGTTATTGTGGGTAGAGTTAGGGTTGGGGCTAGGGTTAGGCTTAGGGTTGGAGTTAGGGTTAGGGCTAGGGTTAGGGTCATTGTGGTTAGGGTTATTTTAGGAAAAAAATTTCCTCTCCAATGGCTTTCAAATTCGCCATGCCGATATAGAATTTGACTCTCAATGCGAATCTGCCCTCCATTTTTCCATCGGATGCTTCGTTTTCGCTCTACAGCCAAAACATCCCAAATTCGCCGTTAACTCTCTAGTGTTGGGGTTAGAATTATTGTGGTTAGGGTTAGGATTAGATTTATTTTGGCTAAGGCTAGGGTTGTTGTGGTTATGGTTAGGGTTATTGTGGTTAGGGTTTGGGTTAGGGTTAGGGTTATTGTGGTTAGGGTTGAGGTTAGGGTTAGGGTTACGGTTAGGGTTATTTAAGGAAAAACTTTTTAATCTCCCATGGCTTTCAAATTTACCATGCCGAAATAGAATTTGACTCCCAATCCGAATCTTCTCTCCGTTTTCCCATCCGATGCTTCGTCTTCGCTCTACAACCCGAAACATCCCAAGTTTGCCATTAACTCTCTAGGGTTTGGGCTAAGGTGATTGTGGTTAGCGTAATTGTGGTTTGGGTTTGGGCTAGGGTTAGGGTTATTGTGGATAGGGTAGGGGTTAGGGTTTTGCGGTCAGGGTTAGGGTTGGGGCTAGGGTTATTGTGGGTAGGGCTAGGGTTAGGGTGGGAGTTAGGGCTAGGGTTAGGGTTATTGTGGTTAGGGTTATTTTAGGAAAACATTTTTCCTCTCCCATGGCTTTCAATCTTGCCATGCCGACATAGAATGTGACTCTGAATCCGAATCTCCTCTCCGTTTTCCCATCGGATGCTTCGTTTTCGCTCTACAGCCAAAAACATTCCAAGTTCGCCGCTAACTCTCTAGGGTTAGGGTTATTGTGGTCAGGGTTTCGTTTAGGGTTGGGGTTAGGGTTATTGTGGTTAGGGTTATTTTAGGAAAAAAATTTTCCTCTCCCATGAATTTCAAACTTGCCATGCCGACATAGAATTTGACTCCGAATCCGAATCTGCCCTCCGTTTTCCCATCAGATGCTTCTTTTGCGCTCTACAGCCAAAACACCCCAGGTTCGCCGTTAACTCTCTAGGGTTTGGGTTAGGGCTAGGGTTATTGTGGTTAGGGCTGGGGTTAGGGCTAGGGTTATTGTGGTTAGGGTTCCGGTTATTTTAGGAAAAAAATTTTCCTCCCCCATGGCTTTTAAATTTGCCATGCCGACATAGAATTTGACTCTGAATCCGAATCTGCCCTCCGTTTTTTCATCGGATGCTTCGTATTCGCTCTACAGCCGAAAACATCCCGGGTTCGCCGTTAACTCTCTAGGGTTAAGGTTAGGGTTAGGCTTATTTTGGGAAAAATTTTTCCTCTCCTATGGCTATCAAATTTACCATGCCGATAGAGAAATTTGACTCTGAATCCGAATCTGCCTTCCGTTTTCCGATCCAGTGCTTCGTTTTCACTCTACAGCCCAAAACATCCCAAGTTTGCCATTAACTCTCTAGGGTTAGGGCTAGGGTTAGGGTTATTGTGGTTAGGGTTAGGGCTAGGGCTAGGGTTATTGTGGTTAGGGTTGGGGTTAGGGCTAGGGTTAGGGTCATTTTAGGAAAACATTTTTCCTCTCCCATGGCTTTCAAATTTACCATGCCGACATAGAATTTGACTCTGAATCCGAATCTGCCCTCCGTTTTCCCATCGGATGCTTCGATATCGCTCTACGGCCGAGAACATCCCATGGTCGCAGTTTACTCTCTTGGGTTGGGGTTATTGTTGAAAGGGTTAGGGTTAAGGTTGTTGTGGTTAGGGTTAGTGTTATTGTGGTTAGGGTGAGGGTTAGGGTTATTTTAGGAAAAAATTTTTCCTCTTCCATGGCTTTCAAATTTGCCATTCCGACATAGAATTTGACTCCGAATCCGAATCTGCCCTCCGTTTTCCCATCGGATGCTTCGATTTCGCTCTACAGCCCAAAACATCCCAGGTTCGCCGTTAACTCTCTAGGGTTTGGGTTAGGGCTAGGGTTATTGTGGTTAGGGCTGGGGTTAGGGCTAGGGTTATTGTGGTTAGGGTTCCGGTTATTTTAGGAAAAAAATTTTCCTCCCCCATGGCTTTTAAATTTGCCATGCCGACATAGAATTTGACTCTGAATCCGAATCTGCCCTCCGTTTTTTCATCGGATGCTTCGTATTCGCTCTACAGCCGAAAACATCCCGGGTTCGCCGTTAACTCTCTAGGGTTAAGGTTAGGGTTAGGCTTATTTTGGGAAAAATTTTTCCTCTCCTATGGCTATCAAATTTACCATGCCGATAGAGAATTTGACTCTAAATCCGAATCTGCCATCCGTTTTCCCATCCGATGCTTCGTTTTCGTTCTACAGCCTAAGACATCCCAAGTTTGCCATTAACTCTCTAGGGTTAGGGCTAGGGTTAGGGCTATTGTTGTTAGGGTTACGGCTAGGGTTAGGGTTATTGTGGGTAGGGTTGGGGTTAGGGCTAGGGTTAGGGTCATTTTAGGAAAACATTTTTCCTCTCCAATGGCTTTCAAATTTACCATGCCGACATAGAATTTGACTCTGAATCCGAATCTGCCCTCCGTTTTCCCATCGGATGCTTCGTTTTCGCTCTACGGCCTAGAACATCCCAAGTTCGCCGTTAACTCTCTAGGGCTGGGGTTATTGTTGAAAGGGTTAGGGTTAAGGTTGTTGTGGTTAGGGTTAGTGTTATTGTGGTTAGGGTGAGGGTTAGGGTTATTTTAGGAAAAAATTTTTCCTCTTCCATGGCTTTCAAATTTGCCATTCCGACATAGAATTTGACTCCGAATCCGAATCTGCCCTCCGTTTTCCCATCGGATGCTTCGATTTCGCTCTACAGCCCAAAACATCCCAGGTTCGCCGTTTACTTTCTAGAATTATGGTTAGGGTTAGGGTTATTGTGGTTAGGGTTGGGGTTAGGGTTAAGGTTGTTGCGGTTAGGGGTAGGGTTTTTGCGGTTGCGGTTAGGATTAGGGTTATTGTGGTTAGGGCTGGGGTTAAGGTTAGGGTTAGGGTTATTTTGGGAGAAAATTTTTCCTCTCCCATGGCTATCAAATTTACCATGCCGATATAGAATTTGACTCTCAACCCGAATCTGCCCTCCGTTTGTCCATCCGATGCTTCATTTTCGCTCTACAGCCCAAAACATCCCAAGTTCGCCGTTAACTCTCTAGGGTTAGGGAGTATTTGTCTGTTAGGGTATTGGGCTAGCAGTGTTTTGCGTTAGATTCGGTTATTGTGGTTAGGGCTAGGCTAGGGTAATTGTGGTTAGGGTTGGGGCTAGGGTTAGGCTTAGGGTTGGAGTTAGGGCTAGAGTTAGGTCTAGGGTTAGGGTTATTGTGGTTAGGGTTATTTTATGAAAAAAATTTTCCTCTCTCATGGCTTTCAAATTTACCATGCCGATATAGAATTTGACTCTAAATCCGAATCTGCCCTCCGTTTTCCCATCGGATGCTTCGTTTTCGCTCTACAGCCCAAAACATCCCAGGTTCGCCGTTAACTCTCTAGAATTAGGGTTATTGTGGATAGGGTTAGGGTTAAGGTTGTTGTGGTTAGGTTTATTGTGGCTAGGGTTGCGGTTGGGGTTGGGGCTGGGGCTAGGGTTAGGGTTAGGGTCAGGGCTAGGGTTAGGGCGAGGGTGGGGTTATTTTAGGAAAAAAATTCCCTCTCCCACGGCTTTCAAATTTACCATGCCGATATAGAATTTCACTCTGAATCCGAATCTGCCCTGCGTGTTCCCTTCGGATGCTTCGTTTTCGCTCTACAGCCCAAAACATCCCAGGTTTGGCATTAACTTTCTAGGGTTAGGGTTAAGGTTATTGTGGCTAGGGTTAGGGTAATTGTGGTTAGGGTTAGGGTTGGGGCTAAGGTTATTGTCGGTAGGGTTAGGGTTAGGGTTAGGGCTAGGGTTAGGGTCATTGTGGTTAGGGTTATTTTAGGAAAAAAAATTTCCTCTCCAATGGCTTTCAAATTCGCCATACCGATATAGAATTTGATTCTCAATCCGAATCTGCCCTCCGTTTTCCCATCGGATGCTTCGTTTTCGCTCTACAGCCCAAAACATCCCAAATTCGCCGTTAACTCTCTAGCGTTAGGGTTAGAATCATTGTGGTTAGGGTTAGATTTATGGTTAGGCTTATTGTGGCTAGGGCTACGGTTGTTGTAGTTAGGGTTAGGGCTAGGGTTAGGGTTATTGTGGTTAGGTTTGGATTAGGGTTAGGGTCATTGTGGTTAGGGTTATTTTAGGAAAAACTTTTTCCTCTCCCATGGCTTTCAAATTTACCATGCCGATATAGAATTTGACCCCCAATGCGAATCTGCTCTCCGTTTTCCCATCCGATGCTTCGTCTTCGCTCTACATCCCAAAACATCCCAAGCTCGCCGTTAACTCTTTAGGGTTAGGGCTAGGCTTAAGGTTACTGTTGTTAGGGTTATTGTTAGGGCTAGGGTTATTGTGGTTGAGGTTAGGGTTAGGGTTGTTGTGGTTAGGGTTGGGGTTAGGGCTATGGTCATTGCGGTTACGGTTAGTGTTAGGTTTGGGGTTGTTGTGGTTAGGGGGTTAGGGCTAGGGTTGTGGTTAGGGTCAATGTGAGTAGGGTTAGGGCTAGGGTTACGGTTAGGTTGATTTTAGGAAAAAATTTTTCCTCTCCCATGGCTTTCAAATTTACCATGCCGATACAGAATTTGACTCTGAATCCGAATCTGCCCTCCGTTTTCCCATAGGATGCTTCGTTTTCGCTCTACAGCCAAAAACATCCCAAGTTTGCCATTATTTCTCTAGGGTTTGGGCTAGGGTTATTGTGGTTAGGGTTAGGTTTAGGGTTATTGTGGCTAGGGCTAGGGTTGTTGTGGTTAGGGTTAGGGCTAGGGTTAGGGTTATTGTGGTTAGGGTTGGGGCTAAGGTTAGGGTTATTGTGGTTAGGGTTGGGGCTAGGGTTAGGGTTAGGGTTGGAGTTAGGGCTAGGGTTAGGTCTAGGGTTAGGGTTATTGTGGTTAGGGTTATTTTAGGAAAAAATTTTTCCTCTCCCATGGCTTTCAAATTTGCCATGCCGATATAGAATTTGACTCTGAATCCGAATCTGCCCTCCGTTTTCCAATCGAATGCTTCGTTTTTGCTCTACAGCTCAAAACATCCCAGGTTCGCCATTAACTCTTTAGGGTTAGCGTTAGGGTTAGGGTTATTGTTTATACTGCTAGGGACAGGGTCAGGGTAGGGTTATTGTGGTTAGTGATAGGGTTAGGGATAGGATTATGGTTAAGGTTATTGTGGTT
Organism: Prostheceraeus crozeri; assembly: GCA_907163375.1. Classification (NCBI taxonomy): domain Eukaryota; kingdom Metazoa; phylum Platyhelminthes; order Polycladida; family Euryleptidae; genus Prostheceraeus; species Prostheceraeus crozeri. The sequence goes on along the minus strand of CAJQUW010004782.1, from coordinate 4,648 downwards.
AGGGTTGAGGTTAGGGTTAGGGTTACGGTTAGGGTTATTTTAGGAAAAACTTTTTCCTCTCCCATGGCTTTGAAATTTACCATGCCGATATAGAATTTGACTCTGAATCCGAATCTGCCCTCCGTTTTCCCATAGGATGCTTCGTTTTCGCTCTACAGCCCAAAACATCCCAAGTTCGCCGTTAACTCTTTAGGGTTAGGGCTAGGGTTAGGGTTAGTGTTAGGGCTGGCGTTATTTTGGATAAGGGTAGGGTTATTGTGGTTGAGGTTAGGGTTAGGGTTGTTGTGGTTAGGGTTAGGGTTGGGGTTATTGTGGTTAGGGGGTTAGGGCTAGGGTTGTGGTTAGGGTCATTGTGGTTAGGGTTATTTTAGGAAAAACGTTTTCCTCTCCCAGTGGTTTCAAATTTACCATGCCGATATAGAATTTGACTATCAATCCGAATCTGCCCTCCGTTTTCACATCGGATGCTTCGTTTTCACTCTACAGCCCAAAACATCCCAAGTTCGCCGTTAACTCTCTAGGGTTAGGGTTATTGTGGTTAGGGTTAGGTTTAGGGTTATTGTCGGTAGGGCTAGGGTTTTTGTGGTTAGGGCTAGGGTTAAGGTTATTGTGGTTAGGGTTAGGTTTAGGGTTAGGGTTACGGATAGGGTTATTTTAGGAAAAACTTTTTCCTCTCCCATGGCTTTCAAATTTACCATGCGGATATAGAATTTGACTCTGAATCCGAATCTGCACTCCGTTTTCCGATCGGATGCTTCGTTTTCGCTCTACAGCCCAAAACATCCCAACTTCGCCGTTAACTCTTTAGGGTTAGGGCTAGGGTTAGGTTTAGTGTTAGGGCTAGGGTTATTGTGGATAGGGTTAGGGTTATTGTGGTTGAGGGTAGGGTTAGGGTTGTTGTGGTTAGGGTTAGGGTTGGGGTTAGGGCTAGGGTCATTGCGGTTAGGGTTAGTGTTAGGGTTGGGGTTGTTGTGGTTAGGGGGTTAGGGCTAGGGTTGTGGTTAGGGTCATTGTGGTTAGGGTTAGGGCTAGGGTTACGGTTAGGATGATTTTAGGAAAAAATTTTTCCTCTCCCATTGCTTTCAAATTTACCATGCCGATATAGAATTTGACTCTGAATCCGAATCTGCCCTCCGTTTTCCCATCGGATGCTTCGTTTCCGCTCTACAGCCAAAAACATCCCAAGTTTGCCATTAACTCTGTAGGGTTTGGGCTAGGGTGATTGTGGTTAGGATTATTGTGGTTTGGGTTAGGGTTGGGGCTAGGGTTATTGTGGGTAGGGCAAGGGTTAGGGTTGGGGTTAGGACTAGGGTTAGGGTTATTGTGGTTTGGGTTATTTTAGGAAAAAAAATTTCCTCTCCCATGGCTTTCAAACTTGCCATGCCGACATACAGTTTGACTCTGAATCCGAATCTGCCCTCCGTTTTCCCAGGGGATGCTTTGTTTTCGCTCTACCGCCCAAAACATCCGAAGTTCGCCGTTAACTCTCTAGGGTTAGGGTTATTGTGGTTAGGGTTAGGGTTATTGTCGGTAGGGCTAGGGTTGTTGTGATTAGGGCTAGGGTCAGGGTTATTGTGGTTAGGGTTCGGGTTAGGGTTATTGTGGTTATTGTGGTTAGGGTTGGGGCCGGGGGTTAGGGTTAGGGTTGGAGTTGGGGCTAGGGTTAGGTCTAGGGTTACGGTTATTGTGGTTAGGGTCATTTTAGGAAAAAATTTTTCCTCTCCCATGGCTTTTAAATTTGCCATGCCGATATAGAATTTGACTCTGAATCCGAATCTGCTCTCCGTTTTCCAATCGGATGCTTCATTTTCGCTCTACAGCCCAAACCATCCCAAGTTCGCCGTTAACTCTCTAGAATTAGGGTTAGGGTTATTTTGGTTTGGGTTGGAGTTAGGGTTAAGGTTGTTGTGGTTAGGGTTTGGGTTAGGGTTATTGTGGTTAGGGTTAAGGTTTGGGTTAGGGCAATGGTTAGGGTTAGGGTTATTGTGGTTAGGGCTAGGGTTAGGGCTTGGGTTTGGGTTGGGGATAGGGTTATTTTAGGAAAACATTTTTCGTCTCCCATGGCTTTCAAATTTGCCATGCCGATATAGAATTTGACTCTGAATCCGAATCTGCCCTCCGCTTTCCTATCGGATGCTTCGTTTTCGCTCTACAGCCCAAAACATCCCAGGTTCGCCGTTAACTCTCTAGAATTAGGGTTAGGGTTAGGGTTATTTTGGTTAGGGTTGGGGTTAGGGTTAAGGTTGTTGTGGTTAGGGTTTGGGTTAGGGTTATTGTGGTTAGGGTTAAGGTTACGGTTAGGGTTATTTTAGGAAAAACTTTTTCCTCTCCCATGGCTTTCAAATTTACCATGCCCATATAGAATTTGACTCTGAATCCGAATCTGCTCTCCGTTTTCCCATCGGATGCTTCGTTTTCGCTCTACAGCCTGAAACATCCCAAGTTCGCCGTTAACTCTCTGGGGTTAGGGTTATTGTGGTTAGGGTTAGGGTTGTTGTGGTTAGGGTTAGGGTTGGGGTCTAGGGTCATTGCGGTTAGGGTTAGTGTTAGGGTTGGGATTGTTGTGGTTATTGTGGTTAGGGTTATTGTGGTGTAGGGCCGGGGGTTAGGGTTATTGTGGTAGGGTTGGGGCTAGGGTTTTAGTCTAGGTTAGGGTTATTGTGGTTAGGGTTATTTTAGGAAAAAATTTTTCCTCTCCCATGGCTTTTAAATTTGCCATGCCGATATAGAATTTGACTCTGAATCCGAATATACTCTCCGGTTTCCAATCGGATGCTTCCTTTTCGCTCTGCAGCCCAAACCATCCCAGGTTCGCCGTTAACTGTCTAGAATTAGGAGTAGGGTTATTTTGGTTAGGGTTAAGGTTGTTGTGGTTAGGGTTTGGGTTAGGGTTATTGTGGTTAGGGTTAAGGTTTGGGTTTGGGCAATGGTTAGGGTTAGGGTTATTGTGGTTAGGGCTAGGGTTAGGGCTTGGGTTTGGGTTGGGGATAGGGTTATTTTAGGGAAAAAATTTTCGTCTCCCATGGCTTTCAAATTTGCCATGCCGATATAGAATTTGACTCTGAATCCGAATCTGCCCTCCGCTTTCCTATCGGATGCTTCGTTTTCGCTCTACAGCCAAAAACATCCCAGGTTCGCCGTTAACTCTCTAGAATTAGTGTTGGGGTTAGGGTTGGGGTTAGGGTTAAGCTTGTTGTGGTTAGGGTTTGGGTTAGGGTTATTGTGGTTAGGGTTAAGGTTACGGTTAGGGTTATTTTAGGAAAAACTTTTTCCTCTCCCATGGCTTTCAAATTTACCATGCCGATATAGAATTTGACTCCAAATCCAAATCTGCTCCTCGTTTTCCCATCCGATGCTTCGTCTTCGCTCTACAGCCTAAAACATCCCAAGTTCGCCGTTAACTCTTTAGGGTTAGGGCTAGGGTTAGGGTTACTGTTGTTAGGGTTGGGGTTAGGGCTAGGGTCATTGCGGTTAGGGTTAGTGTTAGTGTTGGGATTGTTGTGGTTAGGGGGATAGGGCTAGGGTTGTGGTTAGGGTCATTGTGGGTAGGGTTAGGGCTAGGGTTACGGTTAGGTTGATTTTAGGAAAAAATTTTTCCTCTCCCATGGCTTTCAAATTTACCATGCCGATATAGAATTTGACTCTGAATCCGAATCTGCCCTCCGTTTTCCCATAGGATGCTTCGTTTTCGCTCTACAGCCAAAAACATCCCAAGTTTGCCATTAACTCTCTAGGGTTTGGGCTAGGGTGATTGTGGTTAGGGTTATTGTGGATAGGGTAGGGGTTAGGGTATCCGTGAGCTTGTTGAGACGCTTCAAATGATATATCATATGTCCTATTTCGGTGGAGTCCGGCTCCGGAAAAAATTTTTGGGGGGTCCAATAGGGCCAAAAATAACCCGATTTTCGTGGGCCTTCAAAAGTCAAAATATTGGTATGTTGGAGTCGAGACTTGACATAAGTCCCCCTGAAAGCCCAGTAATTAGCCCCCAATACTTACACCCCCCGATGTTGGAGTTAGTGAGCCAGGAGGGCGGAAACAAAAAAGTGTCCAAGAATCCAAAAAAAGAGTCCAAGAATCCACAATAGTGTCACGGATTTAGGGTTAAGGTTGTTGTGGTTAGGGTTAGGGTTATTGTGGTTAGGGTTAAGTCTAGGGTTATTTTGGCTAGGGCTAGGGTTGTTGTGGTTAAGGTTAGGGCTAGGGTTAGGGTTATTGTTGTTAGGGTTTGGGTATCCGTGACTCTTTTGGCGGCGCGTGGTTTTCGATTTTTTAAGGTGGGAAGCTTTGGTCCGATTTCTATGATTTATTTTGCAAATGCAAATTTGGCGTCTTGGCTAACTGGGAGTATTTTTTGCTAGACCATATTGGCACGGGAAGTGGTCGTACGGGTCCATCAAACATACGGACCCACGAAATTTTGAAAAACACCAAAAAATTTGAAGGCCCACGAGGTTTTTCCAAGATATCGAACTTTTCCGGTGTCGGAAAAAATCGAAAAAAATATGTTTCAGAAACTTCAGGTTATGGGGCATCTTTTGAGAACAAGATTGGACACAAAATCTTCACAGATATCGAAGCCAGTGCCATTCAATCATAGGTACACTTTTTCCGACAAAGTCTCGTGGGCCCACCGTGGGCCCACGAG
>CAJQUW010004781.1:0-28341 GCA_907163375.1 Prostheceraeus crozeri | reverse complement strand
AGCGTTGAAGATGAATCAGCAGAAAATGCAAGTTAATAGAAAAGAAATTAAAATACATCACACGCTGCTTGACGCAATAGATAAAGTGCAACAGAAAATTAATAAAGTTATCACGAAGTTGTTGTCCATTCACACACGTAAACAAAGAGGTTTAATAGGGAAACTAGAGCGGACAGAAAGGCCTTTTACAATAGAGACTGATGGCACCACGCAATTTAATGATAAAATTTCAGTTTAACAAAAGACTTTTTCTATAGGTTTGTTTTACCGATGATAAGTGGCTACTAACTAATTTATCAGTAGATCTAAATATTGAAATTTATGAGATGTTGTGAAGATCATCAAAACGAGAATTTATTATCATTGCATGCAGTAATTTAAATAATAATAATCAAGTCATTAAGGAGTAAAATTTGATTGTATGTAGTACTCTGATGTATTTATTCAATTGCGACAGCGTGCAACAATTTGAAAGTGGACGCAATAATTGAAATTATTAGTCCGCGCTCGCTCGACCACACGACAAATCTTGATTAGTGAATTTTACACCATTGTTTCTTATTAGCTTTGAGGACATCATTCATTTTTTACATGTTATCCAGGCCAGTTACGTGAAGACAGTACACACTTATACCCTCGCCATGAATTGATCCATTTCGTGTTCAAATGTTTGCAACAGTGATGTAGTGTAGATCATATTGAATACTCAAATGGCTGCACTTGAAAATTGTTCTATCCGTTGAGACACCAAAACACTTGTCGAACACTCAAAAAGATGCCTCATTGACGCCAGATTGGTTTTGATCAAGAATTAAAAAAACCAGCAAAGTACCGTTGTTGTAAAAGGCATGCAATTCCATAAATAACAAAGTCCCTCATTTGCTGCAAGCGCACCTCATGTCACCTCGCTCTGTTGGATATTTCCGCAATAATCATACGATGAGATAAGTGGCTGATCCACATCTATTAAAGGAGTCTTATTGTCTCGGTTTACTGCAATGAGAAGCCATTCGATGAATAAGACTGCCAAACCTGCGCATGAACGCACGCGTGTGTGTGTGTTGGAACCACAGAATTAAATATTTTGTTTATCTGCTTCGGTTTGCTAGAAGTGTGATTAATACGAAGTGGACGGCACATTGAGGAACCTATTAGGTGGGCAAAACGGAATTCCTAATACCTTACAGAGATAGGAAAAAAAGTCGTGCGTCGCTTGCGGATTAATGTGAGTTCCAGCAAAGTTCTTCGATTGCCAAAATTCCTTCAGATTCGAAGAATTCAGATTATTGCCGACAAGTTTTCTCCATAATGTTGACCCTTCCGATCATTATTAAAGAAAGTAGCAGGCGTACGAAAATTAGTTCACTTGATGATTTCACATCCTCTCCTCGGCATTGCTCACTGTATAGTGCATACATTGAATCGAAGCCAAGACAGGGATGTGTGTTTTGGTGTGTACGAAGTGATATCACAGCACGCACGCATCTCTCACTGGCTCTGGTGTCCTTTGCTGACAGCTTATTGTTTGCCATTTCCAATAGCAAGCGATACACGAATTATCCATTCGAGAAGGAGCAAGTTGTGTGATGTGATGTGCCATTTCGATATTAAGGTTACATACAATTCTTCCTTTCTAGGAAACCGAAGCGCGCGCAGATGAATCTAATTCTGTGGTTGGAACTGATGCATACCGGTTCCCTTGATGTTTCCAACGGGTTACTAACATATTGTTACACTTATCAGTGTGTGTTACCGGCGCGCGTCTGTTACCAGATGCGTGATGTGTGCGTGCCCGCGGTGTCGAAATTCATGCAGAGAAATTGCCATGACTTGGGCGTCTGCATCTGCCAACTGCCAAGCCATGAATCTCGCCAACCATTTTGAGCTGTGTGCACCCGCAACAAAATTAAATGCAGTTTAGCTACTTAGCAGCACTGTACACATGACCGTGCTTTTCCGCTTTAAATCGTCATTCGAACATCATTATTCCGCGTTTGCATCAAAAGTGGTTAGCGCAGTCGAGTATTGAAACCATGATTGAAACATCGGAATAAGAAAAACCGACAGAAATTTTTCCAGTAAATAGAAAAGCAACAAAGAAAAGTAACAGCCCATACATTTAGTATTGATAATATCAATTATCAAGCGAATTTGATGAATTCGCCGTTGCTTATGGGTTATTCACCCCACGTTTTCAAATGTCTAAAATCCGTAAAACTGTCGCAAAACTTCAGATACACGATATTTTCTACCCACATACAAAAAATATGCAGATTCGACAAGTACTTTTTGAATTAGAGACGATGACGTGAAGTGTAGCGATGTCAGCAGCTTGATCTGACTTTGTCTGTTCGACGCATTACTGTTACTCGTGTGTGCATTGTTCTCTTTCCGTCTCCGTCTCATCCATTACTATTTGAAATCTTCCCACGACCACAACCCCACCACACATTTCTTAAATTAAGCACACCAATGCAAAGGATGTGGTCCGGATCATCATCACTTCTACTGCAACGTTGTCGCGACATGACTTTGTTGACCTAGTGCTATCTACTCAGACGATGAGGTCAGGCGAAGTTAGATCAAGCTGCTGACATCGCTACACTCCACGCACGTCATCGTCTCTAATTCAAAAAGTACTTTTCAGATTTGCATAAAATTCTGCATGTAGGTAGAAAATATACTCAAATACGTGTCTCTGAAGTTTTGTGATGATTGATTCATTTCTACGGATTGTAGACAAATTTGAAAACGTGGGGGAAGATAACCGACAAGTAATAATTCGCCTTACAGATAAATATCGATATTCATCGGAAAACAATAAAGTCGCATTTTCCCTTAGACGCTAACATGAGCTCATACCAGGAGGTTCCGTTTTGTAATCAGTTTATGGTCCGAAGTAGATTCATCTGTTGTTACTGTAATTTTGATATCGGTAAAAAGACACGAACGTATGAAGGAATATATATTCATTACAAAAGATTAGGTACATATGGGTTACCCCCCACGTTTTCAAATTTGTGTAAAATCCGTAGAAATGAATTAATCGTTACAAAACTTTAAGTGCACGTGAGTGAGGATATTTTCTATCGACATACCAAAACTTGTCCAAATTGGACAATTTCTGAATTAGGGGCGATAACTTGAAGTGAAGCGTTGCTGCAGCTTGATCTGATTTCTTCTGACCTCATCGTCTGAGCAGAAAGCACTTGAAGTTAGCAAAGTCATTTCCCGACACCACCTGTAGTGATGATGACCAAGCCATATCCCTTTCACTAACATTTTCAACTAAATAAAGGTGTGGCAAGGTAGTGGTCGTGGGAAGATTTCAAATAACAGTGGATGAGACAAAGAGGTGGAGAGAACAATGCACACACGAGTAGCAATAATGCGTCGAACAGACGAAGTCAAATCAAGCAGCTGACATCGCTACACTTCACGTCATCGTCTCTAATGCAAAAAGTACTTGTCTGATCTGCGTGAAATTTTATATGTGGGTAGAAAATATGCTTAATTACGTGTACCTGAAGTTTGTTGGCGATTGATACATTTTTGCAGATGCTAGACAAATTTGAAAACCTGGGGGGGGGAGATAACCCATTAATACCAAAGATTATACATTTATGCGCGCATAAGTGAAATTTAACTGTAGTAGTCAGAAAATTTATTCTCTCGATCACTGTCCGTCATGTCATCATCTACAACGAAAATAAGATGACAACTCATGTTATACTAAAGTTGAGCATGCGAGAAATGTAGGTGAAGCATGGGTGGCAGGTGATACAATAAAATATCAAGTTCTTTGGAAGTCTTCAGCATTTTGGCCACTTTTAACAATGTGTGACACGCTTTCTTTATTCACTCATAACTCGAATGCTTCTGTGCGCCGAACATTACTTTGAGTATTGTCCAACAATTCATTTGCTTGCCTAACTCCGATCAAATCGCCTTTTTTAATGGCTTCCTGTCATACTCAATTTTTATCCCTTTCATGCAATAAGATTCTTCACTCGTCTAATGCCTCATGTTTCCTCTTTACAGATTTGACAGCTTCAAATATTGACGCCTCTTTCATGATAATCTGTCTTTATCAGCAGCGGTTGCTGATAAATGCACGGGTATACCATCAGACTCCACGTAGTATCCCATCTCCCCCCCCCATTTACTTGGATTAAGCTAAATGTACCTTTTATAACTGATAGGATAACGGGCATGAGATAATGCATACGATCAAGCATCTGCCGTTTACAATCCAGTCATAAACAGTAATCACGCATCTAGTTTAACAAGCCTAAAAACTCACGAAAAATTAAACAGCATTTCCTTTTTGGAAACGAAGACACTGCAAGACGCATTAGCTCAGTAGAAAACTTTGGCATGTCAAAGGACGTAGAAAGATGCGTTCAAATAAGGAGACTTTTAACAAACCAATGACAAATATTTTAACAAGTGTTTTAACAAACCATTTTAAGGAATCTTTCCAATAAAACCAATGACAGTTCCCACCGAGTAAGCGGACATCAGACAGAACTCCGCCTTTTGTCCCTATACAAAAATCCCCGCGATCCAGCGACGGATAGAAGAACATCGCAGCAGACTAAACAAATGTGAAGGATTTCATCAGGATTAATGAAGGATTAACAGTTTGACTTAACGGGAGTAGTAAGAAAACGGCGAACACCCGACCGGCGCCCCCCCTCTTGAACGACAGAGTGTCGTGGTGTGCCGGCCAGGTTGGTCCACGTTCACAAACTGTTCGCTGACTCCCCCCCCCTCTGGAACGACAGAGTGTCGTGGTGGACTTGGGCGACCGCCAGGATTAGTCTTGAGGCTATAGTGTGTGATGTTTTTCGTGCAATCTGCTGAATGTTGGGTTGTAAAATGGGCTGTTTCGAGTGGAAGGAGTGCTCGGATGAGAAAACGGAGGCCAGATTCGGATTCAGCGTAAAATTCTGCATCGGTATGGTGAATTTGAACGCAATCGGAGAGAAAAATTTTCGCTGACGTCCCCCCCCTCTGGAGAGCTCGCTTCGATCTTGGCTTCTAGTGGACGGATTTTGTCGTGCCATAGCTCGTTTGAAAGCTAAGAGTGAGACAAATTCAGTGAAACAAACGGCTTGTTCATATCTGTCTTCGTTTAGATGTGAGACGCCATTTAAGATTTTGGGACATTGGCAAAAAACGACAGAGTTAGAATTTGGGACGTTTTGGGCTGTAGCTTCAAAACGAAGCATCGGATGGGAAAACGGATTTCAGATTTGGAATCAGCTTGATGTTATTATCCAATGAGGATCATCATCCAATGAGAATCAAGCATTTCTATATAAATAGCGAGCCTTTCACAGTGAGAATCATTCCATCGTTGAATCACACGAGTGACGGACGCATATTTTCTCTCTCTATTCTATTATCCAACTAAAATGGTAAGTCGCTACTTTCCTCCCTCTCCTCCCTTAAACGTAAACTTAATACAATCTTTTTCATTTTCAGGCATCTACTCCATCTGCTGCACTAGTAGGACAAAATGGCGGTCAAACGTTACAAGGTTCGCTACGATCAGATCATCTACAACTGAGGCCAGTGGAAGAAACAACCAAGGTACATAATCCTACACCGCTACAGCGTAAATTTAAACAAGTCTTGCGTTATGACGATCATAGCGTAGTACTCCAAACGGGAATGCTCCCTTCCACGGATGTTAAGATAATGCGCAATCAGTATGTGGACTACATACTGATCCCCGTGAGTCCGTACATTCACCGCCAACTTGATATTATTGAAGAGTACGTGACATTAAATATGGACATTCCTACTCCTCTTGCTCAAGAGTGGAAGGCTAGAGATGACAAGGATACTCCCTATAGAAAGATTTGGGATGGTAATCACATTTGCCTACCGGTATCACATTAGTGTACTTACTATAAGAAGGAGGGAGATCATTCAACATCCATCAGATGTGATGAGCTCGGAGAAGGTACTTGGGATATCCTTTTCAAAGTGAATGGGCTATATTATGGTCGACACAAGGATAATAAAACAGTCTCTCTCTCCATGCATATGGAATCCATCCTATATATTCCAAAACCACCCAACGTGGATGACATAATTGATCAAATCCTTAACAGCAGTGGTGCGAAGCGCAAGTCGGAGAAGAATGCTGCATCAAAACACAAATCAAAGAAGGAGAATTACTAGTCCTTTCCTAACTCTACCCTATGACAATTCGCTTATGTGCTTTGAGTGTCGTAGACGTGGTCTTATTAGATACATTTTACTTCTTCGTTGCCATCATATCATTTGTGTATTTTGTCGTGAAAAGCATCGATGTAATTCTTCATTTTGTAATATGTTATAGAACGCTTCCTTAGATGTGTAATTTCCGTTTTAGGCTTCTATCATCATTTTTATGGATTGTGAGGGTGAACCTGTACAGGAGCTCAGTGCTATTGCTATGAACAATTGGACATATCAGATTGTTAGTGTCTATCATCAACATGCCAACTGCGATCCCAATGTTGATCAATGGGCGAGAAAACACATTCATGGACTTAATCTGAAATATTTGCAAGACTATGGCTTTTCTTGTGACAGTGCTCTTCTTATTGACTTTAAACGATGGTTAGCTGCTTTCAATGTTATACGCATCTTTTGTAATAATCCTGGTAAGGAGGGGAAAGTATTTCCCAATCTAATCATTGATGATATTTTGCTCCCGCCTTGGGATAGTAGAGTGAATCAACATTATCATGAAGTCACGATACGTTTCAAGGATTTGTGTGTTCCTATTTTGTCTATTCGTTGTAGTAGCTACGTTCATAACCAATGCTTCTTTCCTCCTTACCTCAACACTGCCAAAGTCCTGTATGGTTATCATTGCTCGCTGTATGATAGTTACCAGCTGTATCTATTTTATCTCTTTCAAACCATTGATTTATAATACATGCTTGTTACCGTTATTCAATAAATGTTACTATGAGAAGAGTTGTTGTTTTCATGCAATGGATGGGTTAGATAAAGGGCGATCATGTTTCTCTCAAACGACTGCGGAACATTACATTTTCATAGGCAAAGTTTAAAAGGAGCTGTTCAAGATTATGTGATAAATGTTCATAAAGATGAGACCGACATCGAAGCAGTGGTCGATGATGCTCGCACTCTATTTCTAGAGTTAATGAATACATTCTCTGATAGCATTATCATGGCGCGATTAGTTGCGAAAATTAAGTTTAGTCATTTTGGAAAGGAAGAGGTGGACACTCGCTCTTTCAATTTGGCTTCTTATTCAATGGAAGTGGTAGATCACCCCCAAGAATTTTTTAAAAGACATATGATAAAAATTGCTGAACGTCTTAACGCATTTAACCATCATGGTAGCAGTCTAGTGATTGAAGCGATTTCAGATATTCACATTCAACTTTCCATAAAGAAAAATTGAAAATGCAGTGGTACTTGATTGTAGCACAACTGGTTTTCGAGCTATGTCTGCTCACTCTCGAAGTATATTCCTTCTGTACATGTGTCTATTATTTAGAAAAGTCTAGCAAATTCATATCTTCAAAAAGACTTGCTATAGACATCAGTAACGGTGAAACTATGTGTTGTGATGTATGTAAGCGAAAGGATGGAAATGAAAAGCGCATCTTCAAGAGATGTAAGCATGCTTTTTGTCAACGCTGTTTCATACGTAATTGCATTCAACTTTGCAAATGTAACCACTGTGATATTGCTCATTTCGAGTGTCACTTATGCCGCAATAGTTAGTACCTATGCAAAGGTGGTAAAGATAGGTTTTAGCAAAGACTAACACGGAAAATGGCGAAACGTAAAAGTCAAAAGTCTTCAAAGTTTTCTTCAGCCAATCAAGCTCTCCGACGAGTGAAAGCAAGTCAGCGATACAATGCTATACGACATGCTAACGATAAATTCATTTGTGAAATTATTTCTCATGTGAGGAAGTTAAGGACGAAGAAATTAGCGCCAAAACAACGAAAGTTACTTAAGCGATATGCTACGAAATTGCGTTTCATCTCCAATCCTAAAGTCACCCTTCAAAGAAAGAGGGAAACTCTAACACAAAAGGGCGGTTTCCTTTCAGCAATACTTCTAATGATAGCTCCTGCCGTGGGCAATTTATTGGGTAATATCTTTGGCTCTAAGCGTTAATTATGCAAATGTTGAATCTCAAAGTAATAAAATGGATTTCAGACTTCAATGTGATAAAGTTCTGACTGTATCAGGTCCATCTCATGCAGGTAAAACTGTTTTCACGCTGAATTTATTGGATAAAAGAAGGGATTTGTTTAAGGAACCTATCAATCGAGTTATTTGGTGTTACGGTATTTATCAACCGTCGCTGTTTCAGGAATTGCAAAGTCGCAACTTTATTCGACATGAAGGAATTATTCCAGTGGATAAACTTCAGTCTAATGATGTTGTTGTATTGGATGATTTATTAAAAGAAAGTAAGAATTCCAAAGATGTTACAGATATGTTCACTCGCGCAGCACACCATAAAAGGTGCTTTATCATCTATATCACACAAAATTTGTTTCCTGATGGAAAAGAAGCTCGTACACGAAACCTGAATACACATTATTATGCTATTTTCAAGAATCCGCGAGATAAAAGTCAATTTGAAATTTTAGCGCGACAAGTTGCACCCAGAGGATCAAAAGCCTTAATTGAAAATTTTCAAGCAGCTACTGAAAAACCACACGGTTACTTATTCATTGACTTTACGCAAGAGTGTCCGGAAGAATTTAGATTTCGAAGTGATATTTTGAAAACTCCCATGATTATCTACAAACTATGAGTTATTATTCTCGCATGATTGTTATTCCTCAGGATGAATATGTACAATTGACTGCCATGCAGCAAGTAAAGCAACCTCTTGCAAATCAAATGTATAGGAAAGAAATAGATTATCAGCAAAATGTTCACATCAAAGATCCACATCGTGCTGTATTATTACAATCGGAAACTGTTCAGCAATTGAAAAACTTGAAGAATAAGATGCGTGACTCTGTATCGACTGCTACACCTTTAGCATCTCGCGCACATGCCATATCTCTTTTCAACAGTATTGAACCCCATCTCAATGTAAATGATAGAGGAGAAATCATTACAGATGAAAATAAAGTGATTGATGCTTCACGTTATGAAGACTTGATTCAGTATGCGACACGTAGAAAGCGCCGTCAGGGCTATGTTCCACCTGGTTGGACATACTTTCTTAAACTATTGAAAAAGCATAATGTGCCAAAATTTGCTTTGAATAATGAGACATTGAAAGAACTTGATTCAACAGTGGCTACTGCTCCAATGCTTCAGACGATGAAAATGCCAACAAATTGGTTTAAGGCGTCACCTGCTACATCCCCTCCCACACTCACTAAGCAAACAAGAGGAAGAACTCGACGTAGATCTACATCGCCACTAAAACTAGTAAAAGGAAAACGTAAAACAGCTCCTCCCAGGAAATACATGTTCTCAGACTATTAATATGAAGCAGATGTGTTGCTTGCCATGTAATGAGTCGCCAGAGGTGAATGTCGTTGTCACTTGCACTTGCTGCGCCAGCTCTCATAATGAAACCCCTAAGCAATGTGAACACGATCGCAAAACCGCTAAAGCTAAATGCTGCAGTTGTTGTAAATGTAGAAAGGCAAGAAAGCAAAAAGATGAGAAGGAGGAAAAAGAGTCAGTCGTCATCGACTGAACGTTTGAAATCAATCTATTATGATGTAAAACATCCGGCAGGATTTGCATCTATCAAGAAATTATCAAAAGCGAGTGGTCTTCCACAATCACAAGTGAAACGATGGTTAAAGGGTCAGGCTACCTATACACTCCACAAACAAGCGAAAAAGAAGTACCGCACCCGCCATTATATTGTTCATGACATCGATGAACAGTGGCAAGCAGATTTGTGCGATGTCACCTCCATTTCAAAACATAACTCGGGCAATAATTTTATTTTAACCGTCATTGATATTTTCTCGCGTTATGCGTGGGCTCAACCTTTAAAAACTAAAGAAGGGAAAGGAGTAGCAAAAGCATTCCAAACAATTTTTCGAGAAGGTCGCATTCCAAAAAGAATTCAGAGTGATCAAGGAAAAGAGTTTGAAAATCAGCATGTGAGAAGATTATTTGAGAGGCATGACATTGAGTTGTTTAGTGTAAAGAGTGCTTATAAAGCTGCACTCGTTGAACGTTTTAATCGCACATTAAAAAATCGCTTGTGGCGACATTTTACTGCCAACTTGACACAAAATTGGACAAAGGTTCTACAAGATACACTCCATGCCTACAATCACTCTATCCATCGTTCTATTGGACTCAGACCAGTAGATGTAAATGCTGACAATGTAGATAAAGTGCGCGAATCATTCCAACGTAAACGCACTCATGTGAAAAGTGATGTGAAAATTGGTGATAAAGTTCGTATCTCAAAAGTGAAAAGTGTTTTTGCTAAAGGGTACCTTCCGAATTGGACAGAGGAGGTATTTACAGTATCAAGGATTAATCAAAAAGACTCTCCGACCACCTACAAGTTGAAAGATTACGATAATGAAGAAATTGAGGGTAGCTTTTACCGCGATGAGATTGAGGTAGTCACTGAAAGTGAAACATATTTGGTAGAGAAAATCATTCGATGTAAAAAACGGCAAGGTGAAGAATGGTGTCTTGTTAAATGGACTGGTTATCCTTCAAGTATGAACTCTTGGATGCGTCGTGCCGACATCTTTCATCTAAGTGATCGACAGTGATTCATGCAAAGTTGTAACTAACAATGTTTAGGGTTTGAGCTATGAATCCAACTGCCTCATTTTATTCACTACCCTCCTATGTAAGTGGTGGAGGACAAATTTACATCAGCGCTCGCCGCCAACGCGGAGGTAGCATACTTGGTGCACTGAAATCTGTTGTAGCACCTCTCATATCCAATGTCGGTAGATCTTTAAAACGAAATGTTTTAAGTAATGCCGTTGGCTTTGCTGGCGATGTTGCTAGTGATCTTTCCAGAGGTAGAAGTTTTAAGAGCAGTTTGTTGAATCGTGGGAAGGAACGCGGTTTAAAAACATTGAAGCAGACCTTTGCTGGTGTTACTCAAGGAAAGAAATCACCTAAACGAATGAATAAAGGAAGGAGGAAACATCGCGGAGCTGGTAAGGTGCGATCTTCAGTCAAAAGGCATTCACGCAAACGTCGCAGAGGCTCTAATCATTCATCAGGCGCTAAACGACGACGCTGCTATAACTTCTAATCATGGAGTGTAAAACTTCCGGTTTTTGTTTGTTTGATCAACAAGCCATACAGACAGATATTCTTAGTTCAAGTATTGTAGATTATCATCCTCGAACAGCTGAGAATGGTGGCCCCATTGAATTTGTTATTCCTGGTGGTAGTGATGACTACATAGATTTGAGTTATGCGATGCTTGATTTGAGGTTTAGAATTCAGCAAGCAGATGGAACTGCTATTGACGATGCACATAAAGTTGGACTGAACAATTTACCATTGACTACATTACTTCGCGATGTTTCTCTAACGATTGGAGAGCAGCAGGTGGAAGGTGGTCAAAGCGATTATCCCTATAAATCATATTTCAATTATGTATCACAGTTTCATCCAGCAGCACAAAAAAGTCATATGGAAGCCATGGGATGGTACAGAGATGAAGCAGGAAAATTTGATGTTTAAACAAACAGTGGCTTTGTAAAGCGATCTGCTATGATTAAAGATAGTAAAGTATGTCAGCTACAGTACTGTGGAATAGTTTGAAATAATTGATAGATAACATGGTTGCTTTGAATGCAGTTATTCTTTCGATTGAAATCTACCTCAAATCCAAGCAGCAATCGAATGCATGATTGCGATCATCCTATTGGTCATAGTGATATCCAATAAATAATGTAGGGCTGATGAAATATTGCCACAACGCCAATCAAGCTGTATAATAGCCTCAAATAGATGATGATGATTCACATCGAAGCCATGGGTAAGGCGAAGCAGTTATCAAAGATTGACAAGATCCGGATAGTGAATTTTGTGAAAACTGGAATGTCGCAAAGTGAGGTTGCAGTCTTGTTTAAGATATCACAATCAGTCGTATCTAAAACCATGAAATGTGTTCAACACAATGTCATTGTCTCCCAAGAAGCGCTCTGGACGTCCGCGAGTGACTTCAGAGAGGACCGATCGACGAGTTGTTCATTTAGTCAAGACTGTGCCAAACATAACGTCTGCTGAAATTAAGAAATCGTTTCCTGGCATTTTGGATTACGTGGATCCAAGCACCATACGCACTCGTCTGACTCGACAGTATGGGTTACGAGCACGCAAACCCTTGCGGAAGCCGCTGATAACACCATCGATGCGTCAGAAAAGGTTGAACTTCTGCCGAAAATACATCCACTGGACCTCACAGCAGTGGGCCAAGGTCATGTTCTCGGACGAAAGCATGTTTCGACAGTTTTCTAACCCAACAAAGTTCGTTCGTCGGCCATCTGACTCATATCCTTGTAATCCCAAGTAAGCCTACACGGTTCCCACAGTGAAGCATTCGCCAGGTGTAGTGGTCTGGGGAGCCCTCTTAGCAGCTGGTCGTGCAGGTCTCTATTTCCGAAAAGGTTGTATGATGAACGCAAAACGCCATCAACAAGTTCTGGATGAACATCTCATTAATTTCATGACGATTCAGGGTTGCACAGTGTTTCAGCAGGACTCGGCCCCGTGCCATACAGTGAAGACAACAAAGAAATGGTTTCTTGACAACCATGTGCAGGTGTTGGATTGGCTGGGAAACAGTCCCGACTTAAATCCAATAAAGAATTTAAGGATGCTACTCAAAAAGAAGGTCTGCACAAGAAATTCATCAAACTTGGAAGAACTTAAGTCAAACATTCGCCAAGTTTGGTGCACTGAAGTAATTGAAGATCTGTGTAGATCACTGATAGAATCAATGCCATGGAGACTTTTGGAAGTGATAAAAAACAAAGGATATCCCATTAAATACTGATGTGATGCATGTAATTCCATGTAATACATGCTGAACTATCAATAGGATAACGAAATATGAAATATGATGTTATATGGCCGACTTTTGTCTATAAAACTAAATACTATCTTCGAATTGATGAACTTTAACAATTATTCCAAACTTTTCCACAGTACTGTATATGGTCCGCTGAATTTAGACTTCTTTAGACAGTCAAAATTTTTACTCTGTAATACCAGCATGCGACTCAAGCTGACATTGAATAAGCCTGAATTTGCGCTGAATGCATTTGCTAAAGTTGACAATTTTAGAATTCATGTGGAAGATATTGCACTTTACATTCGTCGAGTAGTGCCGAATCCAAGTGTCATTAGAGGACATGCTGAAGGTCTTAACCGCCAAAATGCCATTTACCCCGTTCAGCATACAAAACTTCTCACCTTTACAATTCCGAAAGATCAAAAGAGTTTCATGAAAGATGGCCTCTTTCCATCGGAAGCACCGAAGCTCCTCATGGTGGCAATGGTTGAAAATGATGCATTTAATGGTAATATAAAGAAGAATCCTTTCAATTTTAAACACAATCAGTTAAGTGAAATTGCTTTACGTGTAAATGGTGTGAGTCATCCTGGTCCACCCTACAAACCAGATTTTGCTGCGGATCAATTTATGCGCAGTTATGTTGATTTTATGGATGTTTTTGACTTTTACAATACGGATGACACCAACGGACTCACTATGAAAGAGTTTAAGAGTGGATATACTATTTATGCATTTGATTTGACTGCTGACAGCGATATTAGTGCACCATATCGTCAAGCGAACGTGCCTCATAATATTCGTTTGGATTTGACGTTCAAAAGAACACTACCTGAGACGATCAATGTATTAATTTATGCAGTCTTCGATTCAAATATTGAAATTACAAAGTATCGTGACGTGATTCTTCAGTATAATCGTTAATGAGTTGGTTGACTGCTGACGATATTAAGACTAAAGTGCAGCGTAATGCAGACGAAGCAACGTTGAAAGCTTTCAATAATGTCTATTCACTCGATACCTTACCACCTGCAGTAAATCACTATCCCATCTTTATTGTGCTAAACACTCATTCGCAGAATTTAGGCGGTGAGCATTGGAAAGCGATCTTTATTGGAGAAGACCGACGTGGTGAACTATTTGACTCTCTTGCTCAACCTCCAAATATACCAACACAGCAGTGGTTGAGAAAACATACGCCTCAATATCAGCGTAATGAACGCATACTACAACATCCACTTTCATCAACGTGTGGTGCTTTTGTACTGTACTTCATCTTAAAACGTTTACATGTATCTCGATTTGTATCTGTCATTCAGAACTTTTCATGTAATCCATCCTCTAAGGAAAAAATGATTTGTAAGTTCTATCATGATTTGAAATAAAAACATCATGTTGGAAAAATTGTTTTTTATTTTACAATCCGCTGGGTACGTACATACTCAATGAGATAGTCTAGGATCACATTTGCTTGTACATGAGATTTTAATCCAGTAATGATCACTTTACTATTATGAAAGATTGCCACATGCACAGGTAACCGACAACTAATGAGAGCTGCAGGAAAAAGTTCGGGTTCATAACACAAATTGTAACTGCTGGTACGAATCTTCAAAAATGATACACTGTCACTCAATTGAGTAGAGATCACCATATTGTCCACAGTCAGATTCGACATCACACACCTCTCCCTCTTCCATATCCGACGTAGTAGTCTTTGTAGCTCTAAGCGCATTGACTGCGCCGATGAATGAGAAAGGGCGCCGAGAATCTGTACAGTCCCATTTGGGAAGAGTTGAAGATTCCGTGAATTGTTCATCTTCACCACTAACATTTGAGGTCGGCCCGGGTAATACTTGCTGTTTGGAAGGTGTTGGTGTAATGTTGTGAGATCGATTTTGGTGTAGAGTCTGAAGCGACGGAGAATGTTGACGATGGTGTAGCGATGGCGCTTCATGATGAAAGAATGAGTAAATTGAGCGATGTACCTTCCTTTTATACTTTTACCAACTACCTTGATGAAATGTGAAGTTAGTATGAAGTTGGGAATGATAGAGTTGAATTCGTCGATTGTTGACGCGCAGCCAGATGCGATTTCCAATACGTGAATGTCTTTTCATATAGAAGTATTTCAAATCCTTCATGATATGATGTAGAGATTGAAAATGACGATAAGATAAAGCAAACTCTCTTCTCACATTTCCAGTTGAATCTTTGAAATAGACGTTTCGATCATGATCCGTTTCAATACGTTGTAGGGAATCTAATTTCCAACTCATGGTGCGTGGTAGTCATGTCTGATTAAGATTTGCATAGTAGGGCGATGAATTCACGACGAATAAATGTCATGATGGAGCGATGTATGTATCTTCTATACTTCTCCCAATTGTATTTGCGAAATGAGAAGCAGTTTGCGGAATGAGAATGGCAGATTTGAATTTCATTTCTGTAATTTTGAAGCCAAACTTGATCACCCAAGGAGACGAATCTTAATGTTTCAAAATATTCCAAATCCCTCATGATATCATTGAGGTTGACAAATTGTCGCCATGTTAATGTAATAACTCTTGATGTATGACCATGAGAATTTTTGAAATGCACGTTTCCATCACGATCAACTCTGATATATTGTAGAGAGTCCAAAATCCAAGTCTTCATGATGTTATGAAAAGCCGCAGATCAGCAATATAAAAATGTCGTTTTATCATATTTTTCTTAGCAATGTGGCTACAAAGAGATTTGGTAGTAATCGAGCCGCACTCTTTTCTACTCCCATTGATCATGCACAACAGCTAAATGGAAACTGGGAAGTGGGTGTCACTCAACTTGTTCACAGTAGCTGTGTCTATACTTTTGATCATGAGGTGATGACTATTAATATGAGACGTACAGCTGCTTATCAATGTGAAAAGGGGTGCCGAGTATACATTCCACAGTGGCCAAAGAAAGATCTCTTATCATGTAAAAAGTTTATATATGATTTCGTGAATAAAGCGAATAAACATATTGTCCAATTTACTCCGCACAATGATGATTATAATTATGTACATCATGTAGTTGAGAAAGATTGGATTGTTGGTTTAAGTCCAAGTTTAAGAAATGATTTAGGTTACCTCGCTAGCGCCTTAACAAGCTATGATAATTTTAACGTTAATTACCACATAAGTGGTCATAAACAGTTAATATATCGAGAGGAAGCTTATTATGTAGATCTTATTCCAAGAAATGAGAAGACGTTGGTAAAGAAGATTGTGATTAAGCCAAGAAAGACAAACATGACTCCTGAAACATTATTGAAGAAATTTAATTATCTCCTTCGAGTTGATGGTAAACAAGTGGCAACATTGACTTATATCAAATCATCTAATCATATTGCAATAAGTAAATTAAATGATGATGATCTAGTATTAGTTTGTTCAAAAGATTTTCATCAGTTCTTACGACATCGTTCTGCAGCTGTTCATGGAAAATCTGATATGCAACATTTACCATGTGAAAGGTCAAATCAATTTGATACAGAATGGACCGTATCTTTATACAGAAAGCGTGTAGAGCCTTTAGGTGGTATCTTACATGAAACAAGAGTGTTGATGCCTCGCATTATTACTTCAGTTAAATTGGTTGTAGATTATTTAAATGAAGTGATTAATGAGCAACATATTTCATTTTCTGAAAAAGAAGGTACTTTGTCTCTCACTATAAGTGGAAAAGGTATTGAACTAATTATGGATAAAACTCTAATGGACATTTTGGGCTTTGATCAAAATATCTTTAAAAGTTGTACTGTAACCAAAGCTAGCGCAGACATGTCGCTATCGCGTCGTATTAACTATTTTCAGATATATTCCAATATTGGTGAAGATGTACGTGTGGGAGATGTTGAAGCTCAATTGCTAGCAATGATACCATACCAGCCAAAAAGCTGCAGTATTTTATCTGAGCATACTTTCAAGAAAGTGCATTATACAAAGCTGAAATCAAACTACATCCCACAAATTGATATTGCCATTTATGACGATGCTGGTGCGTTGATTCCTTTTCATAAAGATGCTGTGACAAGTATCACACTCCATTTCCGAATGAAGAGTTAATGCAAAAGTATGCTAATATATTTTTCCAATGTGAATAATATGGAAAGGGAAAATAAGGAATCGTTTCTAATCTACTTGCCCAGTAATGTTTCTATGAATAAATTTCCCAAAAATAAACCATCAGACTATCGAGTAGAATTAAATCGCCCACTACATTTAGAAGGTGAATGGGAGGTTGGCGTTTCTAGTATTTGCTATGATAGCAATATTCAGAATGTGAATGATTTGGAAGAAATGATATTGACTCCTCGCACCCATGATGGAATAACGATGAATAATGCATTCCAGTTCCCATACAATTCAACATCAGATGGAAAGTGGAACTATGAATGGATTCAGATAAAATCAGATTCTTATGAACCATTTGGGAATGAGAAAATTATTAAGGCATTCAACAGTGGTAATACTTCCATCATGAAGAATAAAAATCAGAAAGC
This sequence comes from Prostheceraeus crozeri, assembly GCA_907163375.1. Lineage (NCBI taxonomy): Eukaryota > Metazoa > Platyhelminthes > Polycladida > Euryleptidae > Prostheceraeus > Prostheceraeus crozeri. The sequence continues at coordinate 10,774 of CAJQUW010004781.1, read as the reverse complement.
TTATGAGTTTACTATCTATCATTGGAGTGGGAGACAGTTCCTCCGCTTTCATTCTTTTACTAAAGGTCTTACGCTGAGGTTGGATAATTAATTCTCACATCTTGGTTTTGGTCATGGACTACATCTAACGTCAATTGCTACTGCAAATGTTAAAAAAGTTTATTCAAATCGAATCAACAAATTTCATTATAGATTTAAAATATTTGATGAAGATGTTGTAGAATGCGAAGAACGCATCATTTTGAAAAAGCGTGGTGTTCAACCTTTATCACTTATTGAGTTAGTAAAACGATGGAATGAGACTGTGGGTAAGAAGTATGGAGAGAAAATTATGGCGGACAAAAATAAGTTGGTCATTCAGAAATATAATGACAAACTTACAGTTTATTTCTCTCCAACCTTGCGTCATTTTGTAAGACATTATACACCTATTATTGGAAGCGGTGTGGTGTATGCTTCTCATGAATATCACACTAAAGATGATTCAGTTAATGATGAATGGTGGGTGGACATCTATGGCGATCGCATCAAGAAAATTTACCAGTCTTATCAAGAATCTAAAGTTGCTATCAATATAATGCCGCGTCTATATCATACAGTTGAAAGCTTCATTCATGTAGTAAATCCTTATATACAACAGAAGTTGAAGCATGTGATGAAAAGTAAATATGATGTAAAGACACACCACATTTCGTTTTCAATTGAAAATCAACGCGTTGTTCTGAAACTGGGTGATGACATTCAATGTCAATTGAGTAAAAATTTGAAAAAACTCTTTGGTTTTTCAATGCTACAAACTGTGTTTGCTGCTGCGCATACGATTGGTATAGAAACACCAATGACACTTGATAAACATGAACAGCACCTTTACATTCAAAGTGATTTGATTCTACCTATTTCTGTTGGCGAGAAAAAAGAATACCTTTTACGTGATTTCATTCATCATAAAGACGCTTCATATGGAATAGTCGAGAAGATGTTTGAATCTATTTTCTATCATCCCGTCGTCAAACAAACTATACCCTCTATTGCTATCAAAATTACCAATGGTTTACAAGAGTGCATCCATGTGAAAGATACTAAATCCCTCGTAACTTTAGTGTTTCGGAAAACAAAGTGAAGTCATTGTGATATGTTTATTGAAATAAAAATATGTATATGAAAAAGTCTTTTCACAGATATAGGGGAATGGACTGACTGTAGGCATATATTCACAAGGAAGAAACGATCTCATGCGATACATAAAATAGCAATGTTTATCTACAGAAATCAACATAAAAATACTAAGTTAAGGATGATTATGCTAAGACGTCTCCTGAATGTGGTAGTGTGAGTTTAATCTTTTGGGTGGTGGTATGTTTGTGTCAGGATGTCCATGTGGAAGAGATATGTTGTGTTCTAACCAGCACCTCTTATCCTCCCATGCTGAAAGCGCCCGTTTCCTAAAAGTATGAGTTTTGATCTCATGCGACTTAGATTTTAAGATTGTCATATTGACAAACGTTATATTTCTATTTCTATAGGCTTTCCTGAAATTTTTATGTTTCATGTTAGAGACCAATGATCTTGATATGCCTTTAGCACGCTTAATACTATCGTCGCTATCCTTTAATTTCATACTGTACATTTTTGGACGGAGGAGAATCATTTCATCTATTTCCTTCCCTGCTGTCTCATCCTTAAAGCAGCCAAGTTTTGCCTTATTTTTGATGGAGTAGAGTGGGTGATCAGTAGGATAATTTGATGTATCAAAATATCTTTCTAAAGATTTTCCTACTTCATTGAAATTTAAATCTTTTTGAGTGGTAATACCTAAGAAGAAACTATCTGTATCCCCACCCAACAAACGAACCTCTTTTACGAGAGGACATGGTTTTAGTATTTTATAAAAGAGTTGGTACATTTCAAGCTTAGAGTAATCTAGTACAGCTTGGCCAATATAGATGGGCTTGCACAACTCAACTTCAGATTTTATCATTTTAACACCTACAAGGTCCTCATCGATAATGTCTCTATCGATGAATAGAGGTGATGAGACCAATTTCTTAAATTTTGTAACATCATTGACTAGTTTATAGTTTACACGTTTTCTAACATCCTCCATCGTCTTACCAAATAGACTATTATTCTTATACTTATAAAAATCTTTTTCAAAATTATTTTGGGCTAGTGCACGTTTCTGGCTGTTGCTATCAATATATGCTTTGAGGAAGGCTTTCTGTCTAAATTTTATAATGCGGTGAACTCTTTTTAAAATCATACCCATTTCTAAATAAAATTTTAAGATGCTAAAGTGGACTAGATAGTTTTCCTTATCATACTGGGTGAGTAAAAGTTTGCGGCAAGGCTTATAGTCGGGTTGACCGCATGATTCTAAATCTTTATGAAATTGTTTCATAAAGTCGGAAAACATATCTTTGGTCACTTCACCTGATTCGGGTGCGAGTGGAAAATCTACGGTTTTATGTTTAATATTATTTGGATAGATTAGATCTATCTCAAAATAATATCCCCAATCACCTTCATCTGGAATTGCTAGTATGTTAGAAGGGTTGGAGAGATGCTGAATTTCACTATCATCTAACCAGCTAAACTCAGAGTGACGGAGTGGTTTGGATAGTGAACTACCATATAAATTATTTTGGTCATAATACTTAAGATGAGTCTGATCATCGCCTACTAATTTTGATTTTAACCTATGTTTATTTACAAATGTGAGACCACCGCGAATTCCTCGCTCAAATAAATTATACATCTCTGGATCTTGTAAGAGATGAATGGTCTCACCAGTCATTTTAAAAGCAGACTTAAAGGACATGGCTGGCAGACTGACAAAGTGGACGGGATCTAACTTATCTTCTTCTAATGCCACTCGTCGAAACTCCTGAAATACATCAGCCAGCAAAAATACATCTAACTTAAGATAGGCAATCATATATTCGCCAAATGTTTGGCAGTCAAATTTTATCCATGCATCTTGTGCATGATCATAATCTTCGGTCTTACATTCTGCGCCGCTCAAATCATTTTTAAATTTATCTATGGGCGGAAGAGAAGCTTCGCCGAGTTTACTAATCGCATCAAAATATGCATATGGAAAGACTCCTTTCCGTGTGATGACTTCATCGGTTAGATTTGGATATTGTTTCTTAAGATTTTGTGTTAGTGGAAGAGACTTTAGATTTTGTACGAGAGAGGCCAGTGATGCAGTCATAAATTGGTAGGAATCTAAAAATTTTATATCAAAATAGACCGTCTTATTTTCTTTAGTTTTATCGACAGGCACTTTTGCTGTCATGGCCATAAACTTCTCTCTCGTTTGTGCTATTACATCAAGCTTCCACTCTTTCAGTTGACCTAAACCTCCTTTTATTATCATATGGCTGTCGTAGCCCTTGAAATTATGGAAAATGACGGGTAATGTACGCCGTTTCATCCTAAGTGAAAAATTGCTTTTTGAACATAGTGCGTTTCTAAATTTACCAGTGATGTGATCATGGTCGCGCACTTTCTTAATCTTATCATCATCAAATGTTTTCCTACATTTGGGGCAAACGTTGCAAGTATCAAATTTTGCTTGATCATCTGCTGTCATATGCAATGATCTGCGATAGAGTTCACCATCATACTTTTGTTGAAATTTTACAGCCTGTTCGAGGAATTGTAGGAATTGGTAAATACAATCCTCACCTTGCCAGACGTGTATTTTATTTTTTCTATTTTGGAAATGGTCATGCCATACTTCATAGCAGGAAATGGCTGCTGGCTTGTGGATGATATCATCGATATAGCATTCGATGTCAGCATAGATGACACGAAGAGGACTTAGTTCATCGCCATTCTCTCTATATGAAAAGTCCTCATCTTTGGGCATGCGCTCCATTTGTAGTTTACCTCGCTTACACCATTCGTAATGAGTTTCAAATTTATTTTTACTCCTAAAGTTGCGAATGCATCTGTCACAGTAATAAATCTCTGATGAGCTAGAATTTCTTAGATGGTGGTATACAGTACTGTGCAAAAGTTTGGAAACACATGACAATTTTAGTGGATCCTTTGAAAAATTATATTTATATCCAATCCTCACACTCATTTTCACCACTATGCGTACTAAAATGATTGACTAAGATATAGTTCGATAAAATATCATCAAAAAACGAATATTATCTCCAAATCAATTCACTTTATTATAGTTTAGTACTTGATAAAACTTCCTTTATTCTTGATACGATCTGAAAGTCTTTGAGGCATGGACTCGATCAATTTTCTGCAGTACTCTGGAGTGATTTCGTGTATCCATACGCGTTTCACGACATCGATTAGTTCCTTATAAGAAGAACAGGAATGTTTATCTACACACTTTTTCACTTTTACCCAACAGTTCTCTATTGGGTTGCTCTTCTATCCAATCTTGTATCCTAGCGACGTGAACGTCTGAACGACCTTGCATAGCGGCAATTGACAATTGTTTTATCCGTTGTCAATTGTAGTTAAGACAGTTACCGTATCCTTATTGGTCAGTTAATTGGCAAATCAGACAATGGATGACGAAATTCTGCATAACAGAAGCTAAAGAAAGTTACAACAGAATTTTGTACGGTCATTTCATCATGGGTCGAGTGAAAGAGACCTCAGCTGAAAAACGTGCTCAAATCGATATTCTCCACCAGGAGGGATATTCTCAGAGGATAATTGCAACTAGAATGGGTGTTTCCTTGTCATGTGTGTCAAAAACTTTAAAGCGCATTAAGGAAATGAATAATTTTGAAAGCAGAAAACGTTCAGGTCGACCGAAGCAGACAACTGTCCAGACTGACAGGTTAATTCGTCGATTGTGTGTGTCAAATCCTTTTGCATCGTCTTCGGAAATTCGTGCAAATCTTCCCTCAGGTTCACTACATACCTGCAGCACTTCTACCATTCGACGTCGATTGATCAAATCTGGTCTACGAGCATATAAACCAGCAAAGAAGCCTTTCTTATCTCGGAAAAACATTATTGATCGACTTGCATTTTGTGAACGTTATCGCCATCTTACATTGAATGACTGGTCCAATGTCATGTTCTCTGACGAGACAAAAATATCGCAGTTTCATTCCAATCGTCCGACTGTCCGAAGGCCTCAGAATCAACGATTTCGTCCAAAGTACACCGTCAAGACTGTTCGCTCTGCTGCCTCTGTCATGATTTGGGGAGCTATAACCATGGACGGGCGCTGTGGTTTACATTTCATTCCACGTGGATCAACGTTGAAGGCTAGAGACTATCTTGCTATCATTCAGGAGAAAGTTCCTCAATTTATGGCTTTGAGGGGCACATCTATTCTACAGCAGGATGGAGCCCCGTGCCATAATGCCAAACTGGTCAAATCGTGGATAGAAGAGCAAGAAGAATGGCAGTTGTTGGAGGGTTGGCCGGGAAATTCCCCGGACCTAAACCCAATAGAGAACTGTTGGGTAAAAGTGAAAAAGTGTGTAGATAAACATTCCTGTTCTTCTTATAAGGAACTAATCGATGTCGTGAAACGCGTATGGATACACGAAATCACTCCAGAGTACTGCAGAAAATTGATCGAGTCCATGCCTCAAAGACTTTCAGATTGTATCAAGAATAAAGGAAGTTTTATCAAGTACTAAACTATAATAAAGTGAATTGATTTGGAGATAATATTCGTTTTTGATGATATTTTATCGAACTGAATCTTAGTCAATCATTTTAGTACGCATAGTGGTGAAAATGAGTGTGAGGATTGGATATAAATATAATTTTTCAAAGGATCCACTAAAATTGTCAAGTGTTTCCAAACTTTTGCACAGTACTGTAAGCGAGAAATTTTGGGAATACCGCAGTAGTGCCATTCCTCACTATCATCCTGTCTTACCAATAAAAGGTTGACAACGCGATCATAACAACTCGAACGCGAGTTGTAGCGGACACCCTTCAATCCCTTTTCCCAAACATGGAGAACTATTTTAATGTTGTTCAATTTTTCAAATTTTTCTATATCTTTCATTTTCATATCTTCACTATTGCAGTCATCAAACTTTAATTCATTCTCCCACTGTTGATACTTACTCTTGCGGTATCGGCTATTCTGTACATCATTATAGTGGAGAATAGAGAGGACGGCATACTTAAAACAGTGCGATTCGCAATCTACAGAAATGACTGCTGTTTTATTTTTTAAATTTTTCGGAAGTTTAAAGGAGCCTCGTCCAGAGTAGTTCTCTAATAAAGTGATTTTAATCATGGCGGTCTCAATACCATCAAAAACGAGACCACTATCACGCTCGTTAAATTTATCTATATTTAATTTTAACCCTTGGATATGAAAATTTATTCAAGACTCACAGTCTACAACTTCGGTTGCAGGAGAGGAGGGTATGTGAAACTCCAACCTCTCTACTATTTGACCAGTATGGTGGTCGATTTTTACATATTTTATTTTGAGATAGATGAGCGCCTTCATTCTAAAATTGACTAAATTGTTGAAGAGCGCACCAATCAAAGATGAATTTTGATGAAACCATTCTTCAAAGTCAGTAATGGTTTCTGAGGATTCCATCTGGTAGTTCCTCACTAAATTATTTATCGACACTTCAGAGAGTCGGATAGAGGAGGTGCTGTTAGTATAACTATCGTCACTGTGTGTATGTCGAAGTCTATGTGAAGATAGTTCAAAATGTGACTCAAAAGACTGAATGCATAAATCGCAAGAAAAGGAGACATCGTCAACAGAATCATCCCCACCTTCGGAGATTGATGCTGACTTAGGTCTACAAACACCTCGCTTGATGTGTCGGACGAGGTCACGCTTCCTCGTGAAGATGTGCCCACAGTCAGCACATTCCCGATCGTTGCATTCCCGCGACAATGTTGATATGGACTCGCTCGAGATGGGACTGGTATCACCTGAAAGAGAAATCATTCTTTCATCTCTGTTCAAGTCTCAGTGTATTGTTACAACCTACCTTGACTCAACTACTCTAAACTTTCCTCGAGAAGGGAGGGCGTTGGTGATGAAGTTGATGCCTGAAATTGAGGAAGATGCTATTAGCCACACGTTTGAGGGAGATGAGAGAGGAAATCTTCAACTTACCATTTCAACGAAATCAAGTTTAAGGTTGATACTTCAACAAGATAGAGACTTCACCCAAATTTGGAATTCACGAGATAGCAGTTCACTTGCACACCTCAAATAATAACAGAATTCGCTAGAGAACACTTCACTTATACGTCTCAAAGACAGAGTGAAATGATACGGATGTCACTTTACATATATACTTTCATATTCATCATTCATTGGCTGTTCATTCTGATTGGTTGCTTGTTGATACTTAAGAATTAGAAAACATTTCAAAGTCATTATTCACAGTCAACATGACAAGCCCTCCGACAACACCAAACACAAAATTCTCTTCTCCATGCTCAACACCAAAGGCGCTCGTTGCACCAAACGCTCCAACGAAGGGGAAGGTAGAGAAGGTGTACCGACTGGACAATATGAGAAAGTTATCATTACCAGCGGACGAGGAAGAGGAGAGTGTATGTGAGAAGGAGTGTCCCGACTTAAGAGGCGTGAGGTGGAAGTATCTCCAGTACGATACTGACGATGTGATGGAGATCACCAGCACGAAATTCCTACACCAATTATGGGAGTGGTACACCCCTAACTCCCAGCCACGAACTATGGCGGAGTGGGAGTATATCGACAAAGTGAGGCTTGCAGTGGAAGAACGATTAAAGCAACTGAACTGTTTTTGTTATCTATGTGAAGCCAGACTCTAGGACGATATTGACGATGAAGACTTTTTGAAATACATGCCATAATAAATTTTTGTTTCGTATTATCTTTGCTTTCATACTGACTTACTTGAACGGGACTTCAGTGGATGATTTAATCATGTATACTTTTTCATTTGGAAATAGTAGCACGCTTAGTCTAACTTGTAAATCTTATAACATTTCATATGGGTGATAATGGTAGATGAAATAGTGTTAAATAAAATTAAGATAGCTTACACTTCTGATACAGGGATAGCAATCGACTGCAATCCATGTGTAAAGAGCTTGTTAGACTACGGAAGAGAGAAGTGTGTTATGTTGCGTGTGGCGCGTGAGTGTCCTCCCATTTCATTCCATTCATCATTTTTCTTCCCCTCTGCATTCCATATCCGAGGATATGTGGCGGGCTTGGGACCGCTTTAGCTGCATTTGAAGGTTGGCCCTTAAAAGAGCCCATGGGTCGTTCTCCGTCCACCGACACTACTACTGCAAACACTCTGAAAGGAAAATAATAGGAGATTAGATGAGCTACAAAAATGATTATGTTGAATAGACTTACTGGGAACCTTCTTTCTGACTTTTCTGACGACGAAGTCATCAAGCTCTCCATTGATGTTCATCGTCATGTGGAGGCAGCGAACTCCATCCCCCTCGTAACACAACTGTGTTTCATTCAAATCGCTGGAGATTGTGGGGACATCGCAGATATTATTTTCAAAGAGGGGAAGATCAACTTCATACACTCTCCTTTTTCGACACTTCAAACGCTCATGCAGTCGGTCCACTTCACCCGACAACCTCTTATTAATAACCTTCACCTCCTCCGTCTCCTTCACCACGCTTCGCATCCGCTCTATCTCTTCATCCTTCCTCGACACACTCGCCTGCAAACTCTCTACCAAACCTGCCTTCCTCATCAACTCGCTCCTTTCCGCCATCCATTCCTTCTCCTTCTTTCTCAAGCTCTCCAACTCTTCCCTCGTTGCCCTATACCCCTCAACCTTCACCATCAGCTCTTCATTCTCCTTCAAAACTTTTCTATTATTACTTTCCAAAGCCATCACACGATCCTTCATCCTCACAAATACCTCCGTATCATACGCCTCTTGCTGCCGTGGCGATGACGCTGCCATCGGCTTAGCCACTTCCTTCCCCTCCCACTCTTCCTTCAAATCCGCTATATCCCCCAAACAAATCTTCCATCACCGCATCCAAATCAACATCATTCTTCTTCTTCATTTTCGCTCTCAACTCAACTTCCTCACCTCGAACTCCCATCACTCGAACTCCCCTCACTCGCATTCCTCACCACTTTCTCCCCAATCAGTCCTGAATCGTTGCCACCGCCTTCCTTACCTCTTCCCTTTCCAACAACTCTCCCTCAAACCACGTCTTGAACCCCTTCTCTCCGATGTTCCCACTCTCACACTGTAAATGCCCTTGATAAATTCCTTCTCATCCTCCATCACACATTTCCGACAAGACACACACAACCTCAACATCACTTTCCTCTCATGGCCCATCGTCCCCTCTTTTTCTTTTAAATGCTTCTTCAGTTCACTACCTCTGGCAATCTTGCCACAACTACACTTGCCGACCAACATCTTGGCATTACTCGCTTTTGTCATGATAATTCTGTAAAGATAGAGTAAAATTTGATAGCAAGTGTTAATAGGATACTACTTGCTGATGTGTATTGAAAGACTAAGTTACCAAACATTTGATAGCAAGCCAGCAACCGTTTGGGTGTTAAGCTCTTGAATCCGTTACAGGCATTACTCAGAGGGGATCTTATCCCAGCTCCAAGGCCTCGACCCACAAATCCAACCAACCTCGATCGACAGAGCGTGCGTCATATCACTGTGTTGGTATCCGGGCCCCAGTTTTGACATGAAAACCGGTGGAGTTATTTAAAAGAGGAAACGACCCAAGTCACAGAGACTCATAAACGACTGCTTTTTATTCAAAACTTTAATTATTATCATTAAATATGAATTTAAATTTTTCAGTATTTTAGTACTACTCATAAAACGTTTATAAGTAGTCTGTCACCTACAGCATAGCAAACGCTGTCGAATGTTTTTTTAATCAAGTCTAAAGGACTTGTAGAAGCAAAGTTATAGCCGTTTGCAGATTTCGGCCTACTATCATCAAATGGTCAGTCATGCTATACTGACTAACCTATAAGTCTGACACCTTAGCTGATATCAGCAATGGAAAGTCAGAAGTCCGATATCGGAACTCAAGAGAAACGACTTACCTGTAGTCAGTTTCTCAACTTAGTGAAATTCCTCTCCCGATCCCATTCTTATATACCCTGTGAATATGCAATCGATAAGAGGGGGGGGTCAAAACATCATTTGTCTCAAATTTGACGCTGATTCCAAATCTGGTCTCTGTTTGCCTGTCCGACGCTTGCTTCACCCGCTAGAGCGATTTTCATAAACATTCTAACTCTGTCATTTTTCGCCAATGTCCCAAAATCTTAAATGGCGTCTCACATCTAAACGAAGACAGATATGAACAAGCCGTTTGTTTCACTGAATTTGTCTCACTCTTAGCTTTCAAACGAGCTATGGCACGACAAAATCCGTCCACTGGAAGCCAAAATCGAAGCGAGCTCTCCAGAGGGGGGGGGGACGTCAGCGAAAATTTTTCTCTCCGATTGCGTTCAAATTCACCATACCGATGCAGAATTTTACGCTGAATCCGAATCTGGCCTCCGTTTTCTCATCAGAGCACTCCTTCCACTCGAAACAACCCATTTTACAACCCAACATTCAGCAGATTGCACGAAAAACATCACACACTATAGCCTCAAGACTAATCCTGGCGGTCGCCCAAGTCCACCACGACACTCTGTCGTTCCAGAGGGGGGGGGGGAGTCAGCGAACAGTTTGTGAACGTTGACCAACCTGGCCGGCACACCACGACACTCTGTCGTTCCAGAGGGGGGCGCCGGTCGGGTGTTCGCCGTTTTCTTACTACT
>CAJQUW010004780.1:12500-116622 GCA_907163375.1 Prostheceraeus crozeri | reverse complement strand
AACAAACTTTATGTCGACTATAGTCGACTCTAATAGACAAACGTCATTTTTGACACAATTCATGAAAATTGGGAGTTTTCTCCTTAGATCTGTGAAAATCACTTCCTATCAGTATCTTATCTTCTCTGTGATGTAAACTTATCATTGTACTCTGAGCTGACTGAAATACATCACTGCATCCATCAAGCATTGAACACATCAAGTCGACTACTGTCGACCCAGGGAGGTTTGCAGCGAAATTCAAACTGACAAGATTTTCACAGGTTGCGCAATTACCTAAGCGAGGTGTCTGGCAAATTGGGTTGCTCGCTGAGAAGTCTGCACACTTTCTTATCATCAGTGAAGTGCTTCGCGTGTAATTTGTCAATTCTCATCGAAGAAGCACTTCTGCAATCATTGAAATAACATCACCACTGACCAGACATAAAAGAATTTGAATTGCATGTGAAGATACTCAACATGCTATCATTTTTCGAGTGATTCGGTCGGCGGTGTGTTAGAACTCTTGATAATGCATGTATAGCGTACAAGTAAAGTGCATGTAAAGTGTATAGTTTACACTTTTAGATAGGGCATCATATTCATTGAATGATTCGTCTAGCTACACCTTGTTTCGCGAATTTCAAATTTATCATCAAAATTTGCCATTTCTGATAGAAAGAGCTTTCATATCACTCGAAGTTATCTTACTCAGGACTCATTTCATACCATAGCACTACAGCGGCTCTGAGCTTGCCGCTTTGAAATGAAAGTAGGCCCTACACCTTAGAGAAAGATAGCCTCCGACGAAATCTAAAGTCATCAGCGTTCTATTCAATTGATTGAAATGGCAGATTTAGTACTGGTGACCCAAGATGACATCGCCAACGCTCTTGCTATACCTACGCATTGTATGCGACGAAGAAAATACAAGTGAAGGTTGTTCAATTATCTCTTGCTATCCAATCAAACACACTTCCCAGGCTGCCCAGGCGTCCTCAACGTAGACCCAACACATTATATGCCGGCATTCGTCAGCTGACAACTATTTCCTTTTTCAACAATTGGTTAGCAACAAAGAAGATGTGACCTTTATGGGATGCATTTACGTCGTGAAGGTAATCTACCCTTTGCAACGCTGACTTGTACCTGTACTTTGAATATTTTTCGACTTTTCATCAGTAATAGATTTCTCTATTAATAGATCCTCTATTTTTTTTAGTCGTGCGTCAATTTCAACGTGTATCTACCTGGGTTGACTATAGACGACAAATTTTTATTTTGAATAAATGAATAATATTGTAAAAGTCGGATCTCTACACGCTCTTCAGAGATGGAGAAGGCTATTTGATAAAGAAAAATAACAAAAATCAATGAATAAAAAATCTGGGAAATAACGGGTTAAATAACTAAATTCCTTGTCTCGGAATGGTCCAAACAAGCCTATGACATCCAGAATGGTTGCGCAAGCTGAAAGACAGCCCAACGGGGTGCACTGCATTCACATGAATATCGTACAGTTGTCAAAAATGCATAAAGCAATGAAAAATGAAAACGCAAAGTACACAGAAGGGCAAGTTCAACTTGGCATGGGAAATACAACAATATTGAATTACAGCAGTGCCACTGACAGGAGAGGTTTAATAATTATAGCAGAACAGCAAAGTTTGTTTCTCCTCTTCGTTCATTTGGCTAAGTCAATGATTAAAAGCTGAAACAAAAATCTGGCCCGATGTCTCGAGTATTCGCTCCTTCTCAAGCGCAATTCGTCTAGCGACGATCCTCGTGTCTTCAGCTTTATAGGGCTGAGTTCGTAAGATCAATTCTTCTATCAAAACTGTCATTTTGTGCTTAAGGCTGATGGCCGACAATTGAATGTCCGGTATTTTCAAATAGAAGTCGTTAAAAGTGCAACTCATATTAGTATTACACTGTAACCAATTGTATTACACGACACCAAAAACTACTTACGAACTAATGTACAAAACGAGGATATCAAAATGTACGAAAGCACTGTTGTCCGTGTTCACATGCTACTAAAGCGATTGGCTTTCCTATCGATTATCCAATGGGAAGGCCAATCGTTTTCTAGGGCATGACCACGAACATCAGCGCTTCCGTGCATTTTGTTATTCTCGTTTTGTACATCGGTTTATAGTCACAATCAACCAGCTTTCTCACTCATTTGAGTGTTTCTCTGCTTCTCTGCAAGACCGGGACTCAAACGGTGGGGGTGTAATATTGTATTATAGAACCTCTTTTTCTGTTGGGATAGTCAGCAACTTAGTTCTTGATAACATTAAGTCTAACATTTTATGCTGTTATATTGATAACTTTGATGTAACTATTGCAATAGTATATCATCTGTATTAGGGATCTCTTTCAGCCCATTCAACTGCTGTTGATCATTTGCAAACTTTATATGACAACTCTAAATCTAGTCACTTTCTCATTGCTGGGGATGTTCATAATTTGCGTCATCCATTGTTAGATTTTTGTTCCTATAACGATCTTGAACAAATTGTGAGACAACCAACCCGTGGTACGAATACCACGTGAATATTAGATGTTATCGTCACTAATCAGTCCTTCAAATATGATGTTTCGTTGTGCACCCTTAAATCGTTCAGATCACAAGGGTATTTTTGTGAAGAACGCTACTAACTCACGAAAAACTATAACAACAAAAATTGTTATTCGTTCATGTACTCCTTCCTCCCATGCCATGTCATTCTGTTCTCGGTTCGCAAGATTGGGACCCCATCTTCGACACTGATGATGTTAGCACAATGGTGTACATTTTTCATATGTTTTTGAATTACTGTTACCAATCCTTCTTCCCCGAAAAGACTGTCCGAATGAGAGCCTGTCACCCTGCCTGGCTTTCACTATCCCTGAAACCACTTTCGGATGCACGGGATCGAGCGCTTTCTCGTGGGAACTACGCAAAATTCGAAACTTTGTGAGAAATTTATATCTGAATTAGCGAAAGCAAAAACCAGATACTTTGATAGTCTGCGTTCCTCAGTGTCGTCATCTGATAAATTGAAAACTATCAATGCTCAACGAAAGTGCCGCGTCTCAAACAGCCAGATTGATGATACTCGCACACAAACTCAATGATGAGTTTACTCAACATTTCTCTACCAACGACATTCATTTGTTTCAGAAGGGTCTTTCTCGCAGCACTGGAGCATAAAGTGGTTAATCTGTTGCTGGTAGTGAGACTACAGTCATAAATTTGATTCTGAAACGGAAATCGAACACTCCATGACCTGATGGAGTTCCCGGATATTTTTATCGTGCATTCGCAGATGTCCTTGCAAAACCTTTGGCAGTGATCTACAATAAAGCACTGGAGACTTCTGTTTTTCCAACTTTGTGGAAAGCAGTGAACATTATTCCTATTCCGAAAAATAATGGTTCAGAATTCAGACCAATTTCAATTCTTCCCTTCCCGAGCAAGATCCTCGAAATTCTTATTCGTGATCGCATTATTCTGCCATCCGCCATCTCACAAATTGATTCACGACAGTTTGCTTTTGTTCCGGGTAGCTTCGGAGGGAGCAGGAATGCTCTATTGTCTATTCGTCTAGCCACCATTCAACCCATTCAATATATAACAGCGGGTCCTGAAAACATCGTGAACATGCTTGCAATAGATTTTAAGAAGGCTGTTAGTCACTTGAAACGTTTGCAAACTTTTGAACGCGATTTCAGCCTTGACTTCAGAATAATAGAACTTTTTCTTACTGACCGTGTACAAAGGGTAGCATGTAAAACTACGACAACTCCATGGAAGACAGTTACAATTGGCGTCCCTCACGGCTCAATCTTAGGGCCAATCTTATTTGTTCTTTTCATTAATGATCTACCAAATTTTGATTGCACGTTTTTTACTGCTTTTATGCCGACGGTATTACCCTCCTACACCTAGATTCATGTAAATCTGTTGATGATTGTGACCCTTCAGTGTTCCAACATGTCATCGATATGTTTCACCGTTGGTGCATTGATAAAATGCTCCAGATCAATGCTAATAAGACCAAAGTGCTGTGTCTAAATCGTCGACCTGGTATTTTGATACCAGTTAGCATTGACAATATTGTTATTGAGCAAGTTGAATGTGTTAAGATTCTAGGGATGAATTTTACATCTGACCTTCAACGGGATTATCAGTTTTCTCATGTATACATGTATAAGAAGATGTGTCGTAGCATGTCGTTTGTAAAAAGACTTAAGACAAACTCTAACCACTCGGATATTATCTGGCAAGCATATTTAGTTCTTGTGTTTTCCCACCTGTCATATTGTTGACCAATCATGTGTGATCTCAGTTGAAATTTTTTTTAAGAAATTTGAACAGATTGACCGTTTAGCAATGAAATGGGCTGATGTGAAAAATATTCCGTTTGAGAAGCAGATTGGATAAGTCATGTAAAAAACTTATTTATAACATCTCAAAATCCAAACCTGCGTATCCTCTGTGCCAGTTCTTTATTGCTCGTGATAATTTGAATAATGTGAGGCGAAAACGAATCCCTCTGCCTCTACAACATAGGTCTTCTTTGTATAATAATTCTTTTATCAAATACTCTTGTTTCTCGTGATTTTTTTTTGTGTAAGATTTTTGTGTCACATACCGCTTTGAATTGACCTCAATAAAGTGATTATTATCATTATTATTAATATTCTTTAGCATCATTGCAAAAGACAGTAAATCATGAAGGATAAAAACAATCTCTGCCACTCACTTGCGTATTAGCGAGACAGTTATTGTAAAAAACGAGGCATGGTAAGGAAAGAAGCTTCAAGCAAAAGCTTGGTTTAACTGTATTATGCGTTATCTCCCCCAGGTTTTCAAATTTGTCTAAAATCTGCCCAAATGAATCAATCGTCACAAAACTTCAAGTAGACGTACTCATGCATATCTTTTATCCACATGCAAAAATCTATGCAAATTCAACAAGTGCTTTTTGAATTAAGGGCGATAACGTGAAGTGTAGCGATATCAACAGCTTCATTTGACTTCGTCTGTTCGATGCATTACTGTTACTCGTGTGTGCATTGTTCTCTCTCCCTCTTCACGACCACTACCTTGTCATACCTTTCTCAAGCTAAAAATGTTAGTATAATGAATGTGGCCTGGTCATTATCACTTCACGATTTGTCGGGAAATGACTATTGTTGACCTCAAGTGCTTTCTGCTCAGACGAGGTCAGACGAAGTCATATCAAGCTGAAGACATCGCTGTACTTCAAGTTATCGCCCCTAATTCAAAAGGTACTTCCCGATCTGCATCAACTTTTGCATGTGGGTAGAAAATATACTTAAATACGTGTCTCTAAAGTTTTGTGATGCATTTTTGCGGACAAATTGACAAATTTGAAAACGTGGGGGAGATAACCCATAAGTACCGACTATTGCAGTTATCAGTACAACACAATATCATCCTGGTGACCACAGTATTGCAATGTATGGTGTGCAATGCATCAAAACTGTATTCTGAATGAAGTCATGGTTCAACATACACTCATATTTCCAAAGTTTCGAATATTCCAGTTACTCTCTGATGCTAGCAAAGTTCGCTAACATCCAGCTAAAAGGTGCCTTTTAATTTATATACGTCATTTCTTTAGTACAACTCCACAACTTTATGTCACATGATGTGCTGGCCATTAAGAAAACCTCAACCATCATCATTGCATCTATTGTTGACTAGAAAAGCTTATTCGATTATTTTTTATACAATTAACAAGCACTATAATCCAATCAAATGCGAAGGCCAGTTTATGACAATTTATTGGCAAGTAGTTGACATTATTCGTAGCAGTGTTTAGTTAACAAAACGATGCATGCCAAGCATGATAAAATTATTTTACATCTGACTATCTATTTGTCAAGAGTCAATTACCTCAGTCTTCTGATCACAGTCTACGCGTGACCAGGTAAAGCATAATCAAAATTTTGTAGCATGTAAGCCTACCAACGTTTGCATGTTCTTTAAGCTTTCTAGTATGCCAGTTAACCGCTACATGCATATTATGAGCTACTGATAAGAAAGATGTTCGTACAATTATGCATCATCTACTTAATGGACAGAACCCACCTTACAAAGGAAATCGTTTATCGAGTGACGATGTTAGAAGTGTCGATGAGTCAATTTTGACTAATTTCTAAGTTTCTAATTTCAAAGTCATTAATTCTGCAATCATGAATACTGTTGCCCTAATACTTGACTTTCACTAAAATATGTCAATATTATTGTAATAGGCTTGGTATCAACTTCGGATTCGCACACATCGAGCTCTACCCAAAGAGGGCCGAATGATTCAAATTTGATTCACTGTTTTTAATGTGTGTGTATTATCCTATGATTCACGATGATAGCATGTCGCATATCAGTGATTAGATGTTGCACATCAATAGACCATCAATATAATCTCTATGAATATATTTTACTCACATGCTACATTTAGCTCCACATTTAAGTGTAGGCCCATCGGCGCTGTTTTTTGCCTTACCTACGCCATTGTGAGGCAACGAACTTCAAAATGCTCATTTATACACATTGCATTTTCCCTCAGACACTGTTTGATGAGGCAATTGTGGACCGATCAGCCTATGAAGTGTTCAAAATTCTGTCATAAGTTTCTGTTCTACGTTGCTCACATTCTACGTGTATGTCACTAATGAACCAATAACATAATTGGTGCTTTACCTTCAGGATATGATAAGTAATGTATATTCACTGAAGTGAAAATTGTATTCATTACAAGTTACAACAGTGAAGGTAGTACACAAGTGAGAAAAGGTACAAACGAGCAAAAGTGAAGACAAGTGAAACATTAAGAAAAATTAGACTTCATTTGCTAGTTGTGGACTGACATAATTACTGATTGAACAAAATACATGCCCATGGAATAAATGAGTTTACATATCTGTTCGTACTACAGATATGTAAACTCAGATATTTTTTGGATATAATTTAGAGATTTAATATAATTTGGAGATTTGGTTATCCCGAGATAAAAAGTCATGCAATACAGAACTCAATATCTTAACAAAGTCAACATTTTCAAATGTGACGTCGTTACAAACTGGGAAAGATTTTGTACATTTACTCTTTTTCATGTTGACAGGTAGACCACTGTTGAAAAGAAGTTCACAATATCGTCTATTTCAGACTATCTAGGATTGTCAAAGAAACGGCTCAATGACAGTAATATCATCAGCATATTTCACAACTTTACACAAATCACTCGGCGAAGCAACATATCCCATCATACCGTTGAACAAATTTTGTTCAAGGATTGAACCCTGAGGCACTCCTGAAATGACATCAGATGCAACACCACGATGACCATAATGAGATGCAAACTGTGACCGATCAGTCAAATGAGATTTCAGCCAATTGACAAAACTACCTTCCATCCCGAGTGATTCAGGAGTTTATTATGTATAATATTGTCGAAAGCTTTCGTTATGTCTGAGAAAGAAACACGTACAATTTCATGAATGATAGCCTCTAACGCACTCGTAGTAGATCCAAAAGACCTGTGAGCGTGTTGTTCAACACCATAACATCTGGTCAATACTACTTTCTTAAAAGCTTTGGACAAAGCCGATAACACAGAGAATGGACGTAGATCATTAATGACAGGAGCTAATTTGCTTGGAATTTCTTTGGAATGTGATGATGTGTATTTTCCCTTGACAAAGGACAAAGTATGAAACGTCGGCACTAAATGAATTATATTATTCGTTACTTTCGTGCCTTATATTCTGGAGGTATCTCGCGCTAAACCTATATCCTCTTTGTGAACTATAATGATTCTTAAGGTGCAGACTCTGAATCATCCTATGATTGAATGTTCAATTTTCATTTACGACAACAAATATTGCCCTTATTATGCAACTGAAATACCACAGCTGAACATAATAAATTGATGAATGTCTTAAACTCCAAAGCCTGAAAAACCAACGCAAAGTTTCTTTAAAAAGCGATTGCTTTGCCAATAATGAGTAAAGAGAACGCTAAACGATGAGCATACTGTATACATCTGAATTGATAATTTTGATCATTCTCATCTCCTTCCTGATCAGAATGTATGGTTTTTTAACAGTGCCGACTTCACGCTATTACTGTGAATGTTCCTGATGTTGTGATGTTATGTATCTTCAGGCCTTCCGATGTTTCTGGAAATAGCATTTTTTAATTTTGACTTTTGACTAATACATTAGTTAGTCTTTTGAAATTCGATAGTATTCGTGATAGGTTATCTCAACATTACTTTACGAACATTTGCTGAGAGTTTCATCAATTGATGGACTTTATGAAAGTTTCAATTTTATAAAACAATCTTAAATTAGACTTGCAGAAATTAGTAACCGAAAGTTTTCAGTGCTATTTGTTGAAATAAAATTATGTTTACTTTATTTTAATCAATGAACGGCAATTAATATCATTTATTGTGCTATTTCTTAAAACGTTTAACTCTTACGATTGTTAACATGTGATTGAAAGTTGGTTTTTAGACATATTTACAGGATGTCATCAGCACAAATGAGTTAGATCAAGAGATCAAGTAGTCGTCGATTATCAATTATTATTTTGATGTCAATAGGTGCGATCATGCTGAGTCTAGAGCGCATGAAATTATCAATATCTCTGTTACAGTTCGATAATTCGCAGGTAATTTTGTCAGATAGAAATCGTTAAGGTTTGGGGTCAAACTCTTGTTGTTATGATATCTTTGCGCTTACCGATAGCTGCTAAATAAGTGCCAGAATAATAATTTAGATATGAATATTTGTATTTTTACATGTAACCTATAGCTGCTAAATAAGTGCCAGAATAATAATTTAGATATGAATATTTGTATTTTTACATGTAACCTATATAGTCGAGAGACAGAGACTGTGAAAAGCTTTAATTTATGTACTTGATACTTACTAAATTCATAGCAAAAACCTCTATTTTATAATTGATCATTATGCAAGACCCGATATCATATATACATACGTGATTGTTGTTTTGTGTAATCTTTTGCCTGCCAGATAACTTTGCAAACTAGTAACTGAGTTACCATCACATAATTTGAATGGATTTCACAGGACATTTATTCTTCACGTTCCTTTACGCCTTTTGCTAATATTAAGTACAAAGTGTTCGGTACGCAAGCACTTCTTATTAGCCTATATTGAAAAATTATCATTTAAATCATCTACTTCAAGGTCCTTTGATCTATACTCTATTTTATTGTTTTTCTCCTGTAAACCTACTGCATTTTCCTCAGTATAAATTATTTCGATATTACATGTAGACTGAAATTGAGTGAATTTCGCAACTGCTCATCATTTCTCATTTCTATCCCTTTGTGTTCAATGCTATGTAGCATGGATATACATGTGCTATTTGACTAAATGTAAATTAAACCATGAAGATTTCAAACTTAACATGACGCAACCATATAGGTCGGATTGTCAGCCATCTTTGTTATCAACAGCTTTGATATCCGACTTCTATGGACATAACCGACTCCTAAATGTGAGATTCTAATCGTAGCCCTCCGTTTTTCCGAGTGAAATTAACGTGATGTTTTAGAACAACTCTGCTTTAAAGCAGTCCAGGATGGATATTAATCATATTTCGATCACGAATGCAAAGAAATGCATGAATTATTCGCTTAAGTAAATTGTTGCTCCGCGGAGACGATCATGCGATGTCGATAAAATATTTTCATTGAATAATCTCTAGACATTTTAGCAAGATATAATTGTCTGATAAGAGTAAATGGATTTGCTTCGCTATGTAAGAAATTCCGATATTTCGTGAGTAAGATTCCAATGATTGATTGATTACGCAAGACAATTTGTTTACATGAGAATTCTACTAATAAAAGACCGAAATAATTGGCCATGAATAAGTGAGCTCAACATGCTTCAGCAAGTAATTAATGTCACTTTTAAACTTAGAATGCTCCTTGAATTGCGCAACATGTCCTTTAATGCTTTACATGTATTGGAGATAGAAGACTGACCATCTTAAGCTATCTGTAGGATAGGCCTACCTAATGATGAAAAGATTAGTTTCTCATCAAAATTGAAGTTTTTGGAGTCCAAGAATTCATTTTTGCTTCAGCTCATCACTTACCCTGAATTGATTATTTAGTAAAGAAATGTCGAATATTCTCTGAAAATCAACCATTTAAAGAATATGACAATAAAACTATCAGCTCTACATATAAAATTACAGAATTCTTCCAATTTGTAGTCCCACTAACTTGCGCAACGCTTAAAGTCGAATTTCCACGGATAAGTCTGTCGGTTGAACTAAATACTGAAAAATGGAACTGCTGTTGAATGCATATTGAACCGATTCATAGCAGATCACCATTAGCGCTGATCTGACGAGTTGATATGGCTTGCCGTGGGTGCACCTACTGCCTGGGTGCTTGCACCTACTGTGGGTGCAAGTGAATTAGAACACGCTTGGCTGTGACTTCTTACACCATTACTGTGTGACAATATTTATTGCATGATGAGCGTCGTTTATCGTCCGTCGACCAACAAAATCCGGGAATAAAATCTGAATTTCATGCAGTATTATTGATAAAACATAAAGAGCCTATTTCACGAAGCGGCATTATCTGCTACCGGTAGTAGCACTAATACCTGGAGTAGCTTACCGGGAAGTAAAGTCAATTTCATGAAGCGGCATTAACCCTTTCGCTGCCAATGACGAATATTTCGCAAAGATTTACAAATAGCTGAATGCCAGCGTTAACTGCAAGGGATGATTACCTCAGTGCCAGAGAATTAAGCTAACGCACCAAAACAGTTATGAAGAACAAGAAAGTTTATCATAAAATGTATTGCACGAGTACAAAGCGTAAAATTATACATTCATGTGAACTGCATGAGACAATGTTTGAGATATTAAATCTCGAATGTGTATGATTGATGCTGGTGTAAGGTTTTGAAAAAGCAAATTATAAAACTACAGATTGTTTCATAAAAAATGGATCACCCTTAAACATGGCCTTAACTTCAACTTTGTCTATCTCCGCCAAACTTGAACGAATTTCCCTGAAATTTGGAAGATATGTCAGTTGTGCTTACTAATATCATTGCTGGAAATTTCAAGCATGAATATTGAGTTGCTTTCCTGTTATAGATAAAAAAGTAGTAGATAATTTGATCTTCATTTAGCAATGTTACACAAAATCATACCTCACTCTTATAAAATTACATTTGTTTCCTTTGTTATGTAATATGTTGTTCTACAAGCCAAAAGCTATCAAGCAAAACAAAAATAAAGAAAATCGGTCAATCAGAGCCAGTATAGCACCATTATTCATCAACAATAATGTAACTGCTACATGTGATTAACTGGACTTCATGTTCCATAGCTTCCTGACTTCGTTGCGGTGGTGTTGGCAGCACTCCTGATTGCCTTCAGCTAGAAATCTATCTCTTACCGGTTGAAAACAATACAAAGCACAAATGAACAATAACGAGATTGCATTCACAAAAGGCAAAGTGTCAGCCTTGCTAGAACTAGGCTTTTCTTTGCGAGCTACAAGCAAGCGACTAAATGTCCCTTACACAAATGTGCATCGATGGCATAATGATGATTTTTGACTCTGTCGTAAAGAGGGCTCTGGCCGTCCACGCAAAACATCCAAACGTAGAGACTGCCTAATTTTGAGATTTGTTAAAGTTGATCCAAGTCTCTCGTTAACTGAGATGGCTGCACTAGACTCGTCTATTTCTAAGTCCACTATTCGTAGAAGACTTATTGAGTCGAATTTCAATAGCTGTAAGAGGCTCTCTCAGATCGAATTATCAGATCAGCATACAAAAACACGTCTCAGATGGGCAATGAGTCATTGTCACTGGCGAAATCAATGGGCTCGGGTTGTCTGGTCTGATGAAGCATCAGTCCGTCTGAAGGATAGTGATGGTCGATTGAGATTATGGATAAAAGCTGATCAGGAAATTCCGAGACATTTACATCGTCCCCGGGTACAAGGTGGTGCGACTCTACTGATTTGGGCTGGCATTTGGACCAATGGCCGCTCTGAACTTCACATGCAGCAAGGAACCATGAATTCTGAACGCTATGTGAATGTTTTACGAATGAACATTGGCCAAATGACAGATTAACTTGGTGATCCATCGACTTGGTTATTTATGAATGATAATGCTACGTGTCGCAGGAGTAGTAGAGTCAACTTATGCAACTCTCAATTAGGGCTTAGGACATTATCTTGACCAGCTCGTTCTCCTGATCTGAATCCCATAGAAAATGTATGGAGTATTCTAAAACGTAACGTTCGTCGTTCACTGCTACCTACAGATGGCGTATCACAACTTATGTTACTGTTAAAAAGAGAGTGGAGAAAGTTAGATCAGTCAAAAATCAACGATATCATCGAATCAATGCCTAGACAAATTGGTAATGTCATTGACAATAAGGGTAGGTCCACAAAATATTAGCTTCTTAAGAACCGTTACTGTATCATAGCTTATCAGATTATATAAGGACATTTAAATATATTAGGGACATTAAATAACATGAAAAATGCTTACTGTATCATACTTATGTTTTAGTCAAATTTTAGGATGATCCACTTTTTATGAAACGGACTGTAGAACGAAACCTTTGTGTGGTAGGCCTCAAAACAGGGGGATGGACACAAAGGCACATGTCCACATGTATCACAGCAAAATTTGGTGTCCTTCCTCTGTTTGTGTCTGAAACAGACCACACAACGACGAAAAGTTTGTTTCTGATTCTTGTTTGGTGGCAAGAGACGGGGATAATGCGCATCACGATGCAAAAGCCTGAGTGGTGTATCCCCACTCAAAGATCGTGCAGGACGAGAGGTCATATTTTGCGCCATCAGTTGGTTTATTAAATTTGAAATAAATTGCTTCTTCGAGCACTCTGATCCATGCTGGTACACAACAAAGGCATTGTGGATTATAAAATCCAAAACCAAGAAAAAAAATTTCTTATACCATTTGGTTGATTTTCTTGACACAGAGTACGGGTCGATAGCTTGAGAAAGTTCATCGACGCCGCCCATCGTCAAGTTGTAGTCAAGTATAATTTGGGGAATCACTTTTGAAGTGTGCCTCTTCGTTTTGATTTCAGCGAAAGAAGAATCATTTAAAGTTGAGATGAGATTAACGGTTTTGTTTCCGTTCCTCCGTGGATCGTTGAAACGGAAAAGAGTGATGGAATGTTCATTCTTTTTGTAAGTGCAAGAGAGAAGGGCGTTCTTTTGAACGGCTTGGTCGAAAAAAGAAGATGGCAAGTCTTTCCGTGACTTATTGACGGTTCCATAGATGTCAAAGCCGCACTCGATAGCTCTTTTGGCCAGCTCAAGCGAATTGAAGTAGTTGTCGAGGACTAGGGTGTAACCCTTCCCTTTCAGGGGATCAGTCAATGACAAAACCAGTCTCGTAGCAAAGTAATGAAGGTGATGTGGTAAGTATAAACGTCCATCACAATCCTAAGGATGATTGACGGATAAAGTGTCTCTTCCAGTATAAATGATGAAGTTAAAAACAAAACTTGTATCAGATTCACAAACAAAAAAAAGCTTTATACCGTATCGTGCTCGTTTGCTCGGGATGTATTGCTTCCACTGTAGTCTTCCTTTAAACTTTTGTAAAAGCTCATCAATGTCCTTTGGCGTGTACGTTTGAAACCGTTCGAGAGCCAAATCAATAAATTTTCGAATTTTGTAGAGCTTGTCATTTTTGTCGGAGCTTTCGTTGTTTGCGAAATGTAAAGCCCGCAAAATGCTTTGGAA
Organism: Prostheceraeus crozeri; assembly: GCA_907163375.1. Classification (NCBI taxonomy): domain Eukaryota; kingdom Metazoa; phylum Platyhelminthes; order Polycladida; family Euryleptidae; genus Prostheceraeus; species Prostheceraeus crozeri. The sequence continues at coordinate 102,814 of CAJQUW010004780.1, read as the reverse complement.
GCGATTCCGAGACATCAACTGGGAAAATATCGGAGTGTTAAGAATGGGATCTTCGGACCAGTAATCTGACAGTGAAGGTTTTTTAACCAGTCCCATAATGAGGTGGATGACGAAAAATGTCATAATTTCATTGAAAGTTACGTCTTCCCATACTAATGCTCGAGAGTTAGATGTCTTTGCGAGTCCTTGTAGAGCTCGACCGAATCGATTTGTTTCTTCTAGTATTAGTGCTATCATATCATCGGAAAAAAAGTGTCGGAAAGCACTCACTTCATTTTCAAAATATGCCGTGATTCCTGGCTCTCCCGAAAAAGTAAATGGTGGTTTCAAATCATCGCCTTCTTTCCATCCTGTGATTTCTGCATGATGTTCTGTGTCATCTTCAGGATCAGAAAAATCAGAAAAATCGCTTTCTTCAAAATCACTTCCACTGCTTTCTTCAGATGACATCTTCACTCAAGAGCGTGAGAAAAAGTGAGCTTCGAACGACAAACCCTGAAATTTATGACACTTTTGCTAAAAATAGATATGAAGTGTTTGGTATCGTTAGAAACTGTAAAAGGTCACCAACAATCCCATCTTACTTTCATTTCAATTGAAACGTTGTAGAGAACATCAGATGGAATTGCAAATATCAACCGCCAAAAACGAAATATTCGTCATTGGCACTGTGTTGTTATTTCATGGGTGACGAATTATTCGTCCATGGCATTCTAGTATTTTCTATATAAAATCACGTGGTATTGGTGAAATAGGGAGCTTCGCGAAATATTCGTCATTGGCAGTGACTGATAATCCTACTTCAAAATACTCTGGCACTCGCTAAATGTTTTGTGAAGAGACGAAATGTTCGTCATTGGCACCATTTTATTTGATTACTAGAATTTCGTTGGCAGCGAAAGGGTTAACAAGCCATTGGAGTTACAAATACAGTGGCGCAAGTCGTGTGCCAACTCATTGGCTGAAATAATAGACCAATGAACCGTCGGCATGCATTGAATGAATTATTGGAGATTGTGATGTTTTCAAGAAAATTGGCGACAGTACAGGTACTGAGATGTCAGCTAGAAAACGAAGTGAAAACTTCACTGCTGCCCACCATCAGTTTTTGATCGATTTCATTAGATCAAATCGAATTATAGAAAGAAAAGACGTGTCTTTGAAGACATTGACGAAGAAGCAGAAGGAATGGAGTGACCTGACAGATGCGTTCAACAGTGGATTCAACACGACGAAATCAACTTCTCAGTTGAAGATCCTGTGGAAAGGCTTGAAGTCAAAAACGAAGAAGAACATTGTACATATCAAGCGAGAGACATATGCGACCGTTGGGGGAGTGAATATGGCACCAAGTCTGTCCGTCTCCGATGAACAAATATCGAAAATAATAGGTGCGGAATTAGAGCCACTTGACTGCAGCTTCGATGGGGATGCTGATATAGCTCATTCTGGCTCAAAGGTTGACATTGATGGTAGCGATGATGACCCAGAAATCGAGAACAGGCAGGACAATGAGTCATCAGGAATGGTATTGGCATCAATCTCGAATGCATCAATGGAAAAGACAAGGGATCGTATCTCAAGGCGCCCATCGACTCTTGATTTCTACACCATTTCAAGAGAGCGATTGGAGGTTGAAAGGAGGAAGACGCCGCACTGGAGCGAATTGCTGAGGTCAGTATATGTGTCTTTAACAAATGCATGCAACCCGTCTTAAATGCTCTCCTTTTTTCAGGCTCTGGAAAAATTGACGAACTCGGCATGCAGAGGTATGCCGCCAAGAGAATCCGATCAAGACAGTACGAGCCTGAGAAGGAGAAGTGGCTTCCTACAGCAGCTACTTTCAGACGAATAGGACATCGGTTTTGGAATTTTGACAGCCTTTGTGAACTTGTTTTGTGTAGGCCTATATGTATAATGTGTACATTACATAATCAAATCATCCTGTTATTCTGTTATGTAGCTTTGCATCACTAGCTGAAATGCTTTATGTCACTGAGCGCAAACTCATTATAAATCAAACGCAAGAACAGCCACTTTCAAAATATGATGATTTTTCTACATTGACCGATCTCTTATTATCGTGAAAAGGATTGCACCAGTGAATCATGATAATGTGCCTACATATTCATAAATAAAATGAATTTTCAGGGATTTTTGTATGGGTTTGCGAATGAACATAATTTCAAATAGGCGATATTCATCAACAGTGCCCCTAAAACTCACAGGCCAACAAGTCCTTAAGTACAAGTTAGAGAATGCACATAATTTACTCAAGGATGTTATTAGATCTCACAACTGTAGGAGAGGGTCAATGAGAGAGAGAGAGAGAAAACGAGCGAGCGAGCGAAAGCGAGACAATTAAGCTATGCTGGATTGGCATACCGATGCCAAAAAGCCAAAAGCAGGCTTGTTGAGCTGGAAATCCTTTTTTATTGAACTAATGTAATAGTCAAATGTCCCCGTTATTAGATATCCAGATGCGCAGGCAATTCCAGAGATAAAAAAGTTTTCTGTAGCCCTACTCATTCCATTGAAATTGTGGCAAAAAGTTAATGGTTTGATTTACATTCATGTGTTCCTCAAGCAAAGACTTGTTCAATAAGTCTTCCACGAAAAACATTTCCGTGAGCTTGATTGCCACTATAGACATGGTCATCACCAGTATTTACATGTGGAATCTCTTCATTGTCATCAAAGAAATTTGAATCGCCATCGCTAACTGCAATGTTGTGCAGTACAGCAGCTGCAACAATAAGATGTGGTACCTTGGAAAGCTTCATTCGCAACCCATATTTGAGAATAGGAAATCGACGTTTCCATTGTCCAAGCAGTCTTTCAATTGTCATGCGTGTACGAATATGAGCATGATTATAACGTCCTTCGGCATCGTAATCGATTCGAAGCAGTGGGGTTAGGAGTTTTGGTGAACATGGATATCCACTATCTCCAAGTAGGTATCCTTGATAACGATTGCTTTCAAAATCCATGCGTATTCGAGAATTATCCCAGATTCTTGAATCATGAATGGATCCTTGCCATCTGGCCACTATGTTGGTTATTCTGCAGCGTGTATCGCATACAACTTGGAAATTGAGCGAATACCAGTGATGCCGATTAACATACATCGCAGCGTTCTGCGGGGGACATTAAATACGAGACGCACATGTGTACAATCTATTGCTCCCAAAACACCGGGAAAGTTTGCAATCCGGCAAAAATCCATTTTTGTTGAATCAATTTCTTCTTGAGATTCCGGCATTTTTATGTATCTTGAGCTCAATGCTGCAATCGCATTCGATACTCGCACAATGATTCTGCACACGGTGGATGAAGAAAATCCATGAATGTCACCCACTTCATGGTAAAATTGGTCGGTCACCAAGAAACGAAGAAATGTAAAAGTTTGTTGTTCTGGAGACACTGCCAAGCTTCGACGGGTAGGAGATGTAATGACTCCCCTTATAGAAGAAATAAGTGTATTTACACACGACTTTGTCAATCTATAGCGCAATGGGAAGTTTGTCTAGTCATAACAATCAAATGGATTATTTCGATCACGAAAGACACGCTCCCTTCTCAGGGCACGCATCATTAAGACATAACCTGCCATTTCTTGCAGCGACTAAAGAAACTGGTCGCATTTGACTTCACTTGCAGAGTTATACCTACCCTCTTGAGGGAGTAAATCTGGGTAGTAAATCTATTGATTTTGTAGAGCTACTACCGGGCGTAAAGAAATTGCTCCTCCCGAGTAATCCCGGTAGTAACTAACACCGCATCGTGAAAGCCACATGAGAGTAAATTTATTGATTCTCAACAAGTTATTACCGAGAGTAAGCTAATACCGCTTCGTGAAATCGGCTGAAAGTGTAGCACATAAAGTGTGGTAAAGTGTAGTCTCGAAGCATATTGTATTAGTAGGCTATAGATCAAAGTCTGCCCATCCATCATTTTCGAATTTTACCAAAGAAGAATGCTTCTGATGAGTTATCTTGATAAGCACATGGAAATGAGGAAAGAATCATAGTAAGATCAATTGATGTCGTCAAGCGGTTATGTGTGCATGTCGACAAATGCTTGGATTTTTAGATGATGAATACGGTGAAGTGAGGTAAATGCCCATCATTGATTTCGCAGCTGTCATAGGAGATATAGAATATTTTAACTGTCCGAGTTACACCTACTCATAGCAAAATGTGTTAAGTTCAAAAGTCGTTCCACTTAATTTGTTTATAAAATAAAACGGTTTAATCATATAGATTGCTTTTGTTGAAATATCTTTACAAATGCAAAAAGATTTTCTGACGCAATCGAATATCATTTAGATATTTTCAAAAAAAGAAATATAATGTACATGTGTAGCAGATATCAATGGTCAAGACTTAAACCTGCATTTTTCTCGATTTTGCGTATTCATTGATCAGGAAATTGATAAGGAATAACCGATATGTGGGGAGATGAGGCGCCCAATGCCTACGGGGTCAAGACGCCTCGGGCCACTTTGCCCACATAACAGGCCTACTGTTTGAGTTTTGACAAACATATTCCATTGATTCATCACTATTGACATACTGGCCTTATTCACTTAAAGTTCACGAATTTCCTCCACCCTAGAATCTGGTATACATATGTACAATGAGTTCCTAGAAAGTCATTTTCACTTAGAAGAGGCACTGTACCCCTACTCTACCCTACCGGTAGGCCTAATTATCAATCCACACCAGAATTTGCAACAGCTTCTAGTTTGTCATTCAGATATTCGAATCAACTGAAATTCTGATCGTACTGTATGAGAACCATCATTGTTTGTGGGACGTATCGAACGGAGAATACGGGGATAGACTAGAGAGGAGCGACACAACCACAGAGTTGTCTTTCAGACAATCTCAACTGCGCTGAACAGCGATGTTGAAGAAATACAACGCAAGCTTCATTACGTGGGAAACCAGTTCAATGAAGATCAAAGAGAAATGAAAGCGCCGACATCAGGTATAGGCACAGATGAAAAGTACGAATCGCGGTGGCCATACTTTCCTGCGCTGAATGAAAGTGGAGTGTTGCGGCGACTGTTCTACATCGCGACCACTGATCAAATATCTGATCGTCAACTCTCAAGTGTGACCACACTTCGAAGCGCTGGCACAATTATGAACCAAAAATAGAAACATCATAAAATCATTTGCTGATAGACGACAGTAGTGTGACCAAGTTCTGAGAGCAGCTATTGTGGAAAGTTAGCCCACTCTAAGAGGAGAGAGAAAAACAACCTCTCTATATCAGATCAAACTTTGTTGTGAAAGAAGCATTAACATTGGAGATGAACGAGACAGTCTGACCTTTGACATAGGTCATTTCCGCATGTCACGAGGCAAGGAAATGGACGAGTCCACAGCAGAGAAAGTTATTTATCTTCTCTAGGATTACACTGACAAGCGAGCAAGCACATGTAATTGTTCACAGAGCTCCCCAGGGCTGCGAACGCAGGAGAGCGGAATAATGTCAGACAACTTCTAAAGGGTACAGGTGCTGAATCGCACGCCGGCTAGTCCGCCCTTTGGAGATAACATCAGACGCGCGTGCCTGCCCGTCGCGACCATAGTGGACAGAACCGACTCTGCCCACGACCCAACGAGAGCGCGGATGAGGCTTCCCTTCCACCAATACGATGTCTCAAGTCTTCGGAATTTGCGAGTCTCTTAGCGTGCGCCGCCAATTTCTCAGAGCAGGAAGATATTCTCGGCGCCAGCGATTCCACAGGTGCTCAGCAACTCGAAGTCGATGTCTCCAGCGATGACCAAGGCTCTCAGGGGGCAGTGAGGTGCTGTCGGTGATCGAACGCTCTGTTAGGGCCGGAGGCGGGCAACCATACAAGAAGTGTGCAGGTGTGAGGGGTTCGTCACCCTCATCTTCATTGATGATGCACAGAGGGCGACGATTAATTCGCTCTGCGCATTCTGCTGCGACTGTCTGTAGTTCAATTAAGGAAAGAGAAGCACGAGAGAGTGTAGCGATTAGTGCTCTCTTCACTGTTCCTACCATCCTCTCCCAGAACCCGCCCCACCAAGGCGAACGAACTGTGATAAGAAACCATTCGACTTCACTTAATGAGCTGACAACTTCGAGGTGAACAGCGCGTGTCACCGCACACGTAAATAACAGGATCCACCCGAGTGCGATCATCAGATCAGAGAAGAATTGATAGGACAAATGCCTAAGTTCAGGTACAGTGCTGCGCACGTAGTTGGAGATTCTGCACCCTAACATGGCGGCTATGAGTTCGAGTCGCGGCAATGTCAACAGTTTTCTTTTCAACGGAGCGAGACGAGCGCGAGAGAAGATCAGTCTGGTTCCAGAAGTCGGACTGTTGAGGTAAACACACGCGGTGTAGGCCTTTTCGGAGGCGTCGACAAAGATAAGGAGGTGGAAGTCGGCAGTTATGGGGTTCGTCAAGGTAATTCGTCGAGGACAGCTGATTGTAGCGATTTCTGGAAGTTCAATCAGGAGCGAGGCAGCGGATTGCGTAATAGGTGCAGGCAGCGGATCATCAATGTCTTCACTGGAACGCCAGGCGCTCTGAATCAGGAAGCGGAAGGTGATGCTCCACGGAGCGATCAAGCCGAGTGGATCAAACGTCTTGGCAGCTACAGAAAGGAGTTGACGTCGAGTTATCGCAGTGGCACTTGAGTAGGACTGAGTGTTGATAGAGAGTTTGTCAAGATTCAAATACCAACGTAGTCCTCGTCATTCTCGGGACACCAGGTTGGTTTTTGTGCAGCTTCAGATGTTGCAAACTTTTTCAGTTTCATACCGGCCTTCTCAAACAGAGTCTCAGCACTATTTAGGAGATTTGACAGTTCTGTGGTTGAGTCAGCTCCGATCAGCAGGTCGTCGACATATAATCCAGTGCTCAAGTACTGTGGTACTGAAGTCTCGGAGTTCAGGTGTTACTTGATCACGTGGTTCAGGATCGCAGGAGCACAATTGAGACCGAAAGGGAGACTGGTGAATCTATACGGTTTGCCAGACGGCAGGAGAATCTTGAGGAATGAGCGATCACGATCGTCGATACCGATAGTGAGGAAGGCTCTCTGAATGTCGGCAGTCATTGCACAATTATACAAACGGAATCGAAGTAGGACAGCGACCAAATCAAGGGAGACAGTAGGGACTGGATGAAGCAGGCAGTTCAGACTGGAACCGTTCTGGGGCTTAGCCGAGGCATCAACAACGGCACGGAGTTTCGAACCTTGGACAACTCCATGGTGAGGAATGCAGTTACCTCCGCTTCGATCAGTAGGCTCAATAATGCCAAGGCTGATCCACTCACGAAAGACTTCGCGATATTCATCTTGCAAGTTGCTCGGCAAGCGGAAGAATTGCTTCAGACGTACACTTGCTTGGTCAGCATTTAGAGACGGTCGTTCGTCGTTGATCCACGGGAGTGAGACTTCATATCTTCCATTAGACCAATTCGGAAGTTTCAGCGAAACAGAGTTATCAGGAACTCTAACACCGACATGTTCAAGGTCCCACAGTTGACTCGGATCACAAGGATGTGGCGAAGACCTCAGAACAACAGTGCGTGCGATATTGACGAAGGTGGAGAAGTCATTAGAGTTCAAGCGTCCCGAGAGAACCCAGCCGAAGACAGTGTTCCACGCACTCAGGTCACGCGCAATGATTGGTGGTACGGACAGAAACAAAGCATGTAGGCAGCCAGCTCCTAACACAATGTCGATGGGCTGCGGTGCGCCTGTATATTTGTCGGCAAGAACGATCTTCCGAAAGTCAGCAGGGAGTTCGTTAGCGTCAATCTTGGACCCTGGCAAGGGACTGCAAATCTTCTCCGTGATCCAGAGCTTGCATAGGATCGATGTCGCTTCGCGTCGATTGCGAAACTGTAGTAGAATTCGTCGACGTTTCACAAGAGAGCTTGTCTGATAACCGAAGACTTCAATGACGGATGATTCCTGTTCGATAATTGGAGCCCTGATAGTTTGTGCGAGTCTCGCAGTGACGTAAGAGAATTCACTTGCGCCGTCGTTGAGTACACGGGCAGTCAATTTGTCGCTCTGTGCCACCGAGGAAGCACTATCAGGCAGATTAACGTTGACCAGTGCCGTTTGTAAGATAACGCGCTGGAGTGAATGCTGGAGCCCTGCTGCACGTAGGTTGACAGCGCCCTGTGAGGGAATGTCCGTGCTAGGCGTGTTGCTAGCATGAGCAGGAGGACTCGCGTTGCTTGAATCAGAAGGTCGCAGATCACAATCATGAAGTGACGTGTGGTGACGTGAATTGCAGACACGACAATTCACCCTTGAGGGACAGTTTGCACGTCGATGTCCCGTCCTGAGGCAATTGAGGCATAAACGATGGGACTTGATAGCTTGCAGTCTTTCAGAGACAGGTAACTTGAGGATCGGGATCAGAATCTCTGAGTTGGCACCTGTACTGGCGGTAAGTGCAGATGTAGTTGACCTTGTACGCTCGGCAGTAGCTGATGATCGGCTGTGACGTGATCGGTCCTTTGAAAGGTCAATGTTGAGAAGCTCTAAAGTTTCCACCTCAACTCGCACAAAGTCAAGAAGCTTTTGAAGATCGAAACGTTGTAGAGGATCAGGATTTCTTCGATTCCACTCCATTCTGACGTTAGGAGGGAGTTTCTGAAGAAGCAGGGGCGCCAACAGCATGTCGAATATGTTGGACGAGACGCCACCGCGCAGCTCGGTGATGAGTTGACCAATTTCTCTCAACGAAATCTCAAATGTGTCGATTAGAAGTCGAAATGCTCGAGAGTCACTGTCAGCAACAGGTGAAAAGGCTACCAGTCGATTTGTGTGGAGTCCGATCAAGAGTCGTATCGAATATTCTTTGTAGATCACTGACCGCTGGTGAATAGTTTGCTGCTGTAGTGGCGATTCCCTTGACAGCATCGCTGGCAGATCCACGCAAGCAGGATTTCAAATACATAAATTTGCGAATATTTGGAATGTCTGTGTCGTGGACTGCAGCCGCGAACTGGTCCCAAAATGACCTCCAACTCATGTGATCGCCATCGAAAGTAGGCAGAGTCAGTTTTGGAAGCGAGATGTGATCGTGCGAATGAGTCGCAGAAGAAGTTTCACTCATCACGAGTCCCAGCTTAGAGTTACGGGACTGCTGATGTTCCTCCAGTTCTTGTAGTCGAGGCTTCGCCTGCAGGAATGCGCCGTTGTACTCTTCCATCTTCTCAAATTCTGCTTCGATGTCCTCTTCCCTCTCACCTGAGAGTCGTTGGATGTACTCTTCGTTCAGTTCTCGAAGTCGGCTCATTGCGTCGTCTAGGACAAGAGTAGCACCGCGAATTTTGACTAAGTCTGCGTCGGAGTCAATCAGTTGCTCGACTTCTTGACGGGCACGAGTCACCGTTCGACGGCATACTGATCTTCTTGCTCTCAATATGTCTGTAGGTAGACTCATGTTGCTCAGTGTGCGAAAAGAATCAGAGTAGATGAAACGAAGTACCGATATCCGCCTCACCGGACCAAAGTTGTGGAAAGTTAGCCCACTCTAAGAGGAGAGAGAAAAACAACCTCTCTATATCAGATCAAACTTTGTTGTGAAAGAAACATTAACATTGGAGATGAACGAGACAGTCTGACCTTTGACATAAGTCATTTCCGCATGTCACGAGGCAAGGAAATGGACGAGTCCACAGCAGAGAAAGTTATTTATCTTCTCTAGGATTACACTGACAAGCGAACAAGCACATGTAATTGTTCACAGCTATCATTGAAGCTCTCAACAGCTATCAGATCATTTCTACCTGCGTCGGTTGATTTTAGGAGTGGTTTGTGAGAATGAGGGGCAGGATTTGTCTCAACTATTAGCTCTCAAGTGTGACCGGGTTGTGTCAGCTATCAGGATGAACGAATATCATCTATCAGCTATATCACTCTCATGTGTGAACGTGCATTAAGCGATTTCGATGCAAAAAAAGGGCACGCTTTTCTAATATGGTTGCGACACTTTTCTTGGGTCCTCAGCATTGCATAAAGGAAGATTTGAAGAAATGCGCAACACAATTGAATGAAAATTATGTGACATGCTGATTCTATGTTTTAAGCTGCGGTTAAACTAGATGATTGAATTTTCAAAAAAATCAAGTCTAAATTTAGTCAAAAATCCTCCGATATTTTTGTTTGTTAATTCTCAATACACAACTGAAGTCTAAATAGAAGAATAAATAAATAAACCTTGTTTATACTCGGAAGCACATTAGGCACAGAGCCTCTCTTCCATGTGGCCGAGTTGTTATTCATTCGGCCAAGTCTTATTTACATTATGGAGATTCAATAATTATTCTTCCTCCTCTTTTCATCTTTATTGCCAAATTTAACCTGCCTTCACTTCTTGGTGCATCGATCACCAGCTAGAACTTCAAAGCGGTGGTACTCGGTTTGAAGGTTGGAAGAACTTCGGTTTGGCAGAACATCCACTTCACAGTACGTGTACATTCGACTAGTGACAACAACAATTGTCTAATAAAAAATATTGACTTCGATTATGCGTGACGAGACAATTAAAAAACTTCAATGCGAAGGTCGAAAGAGTAGTAGATAAGTTATGCAGTCACCAAGTATGCACAATAGGTGACAGTTATCGGCTATCGCATCCTAGAATTCATTGAGACCGATGGTCCAGACGAAAGCTAGAGTGTGAGAATCAAAGGTCGAGCGATTACACGACCGCGAAGCGTGAGCCTAATCGAGAGTGCTGCAGCCAAATTGTCGTCACAGTTTTCTGCCAAGCTGACATTACTTCCTCGATGTATCAGTGGTATGAATCATAATTGTCGAACCGCCTGCCCACTGATTTCTGAAAGCCTCTCTAAAGTATCGACAGGCAGAATTTCATTGTCTAGTTGGCTTTCTCGGTTTGTCATAGTCTCATAACGCTCAATTTCTACCCAAGATTGCTGCTTTAGACAGAAATCCATGACTTATATTCCATTCCTTCTGCTTCGAATAATTCAGATCATTACGCTAAAATTTTCTCGATTGCGTTGGTCCTTCCGACCATTATTAAAATAGGTAGCAGGCGTACGAAAAAACGTTCACAAAATTCATTGCAAAACATGACATCGTGTGCGTCTCTTTGCTTTGTATTCTGGTTGGTAACGGTCACTGAAACTTCACAATTTAGCGAATCACTGAACAAGCAATTTAGCATGTTTGATGTTGAACTGGCTGCTCATTGTTCGATTGCTATGGCATTATGTCTGCAGATTGTTCCTTTTCATCAGTGTTACATGTTCCAATGCTTCTTTCTAGTCTAACAGAAGAAGGGACGATCGGTCTTATTCTGTGAGGCGACCTGTCTAATTCTGTGACTGCATCACACGTGCAAAGAAGCAGCACTTGTCATACTTGTCAGTCTCACAACTGTTGGTGCAAGTGAATGAGAGCACACTGATCTGTGACTTCTTACATCGTTGCTGTTCGACAAGTGTACACTACTGTACGACAACATACCTTGTCGTACAGTGGCGGTGCAAGAAGTCACAGCCCAACGTGTTCAAATTCACTTGCACCCACAGTACGACTGTTCAGTATGAGAAGTATGACAAGTGCGACTTCTTTGCAATTATGATGCAGCACATTAAACCAATTTCCATGTAATTGGAGAAACTCTACCCTAACAATTCAACAATTGGATCCAAAAATGAATGAGTTTCAAACATGGAAGTCTTCTAACTTCGTTCCCTGATACATAGCGACAAATTGAACATTTCAAAGATTAGAAGATCCGTCTGAACTTCTGATATTCAGGCAGAAAAAAGTCTTGGATTACGCGATGTCTAAAGAGAAAGCATTTGAAGGCGTGCTCTTGTTGATAATTTTATGTCATAAAACTCCATTTTTTCCATCATAGCAATAGTAACTGATAAAAGTTAATCATGAAGTTAGCTACAAATAAAATAGAAAGCACAACAGACAGATAGAAAGCATTCGTGTAAATTGACAAAAATGTTGGTCCGATATCTATGATTCAAGCAACCCATACAGCGCGGAAGGAGGAAGTCAGCTTGGCAGAAAACTGTGGCGACAATTTGGTCACAGCACTCTCTATTAAACTTGCGCTCGTGTAATCGCTCGTGGTGCAGCCTTAAAGTATTAGTGCGAGAGCTACTGCATTTTCTTCCTAAATTCGCCACGCGTTTTTTATCATCTTAACACTAGGATGGCTGAAAAGTCGAAATCGACTTTTCGCTGACTAATGCTAAAAATTCTCAGTATTTCCAAATATGATCTATGATCCTAACACATATGTAAATTAATTATTTTAGTCAAAGTACTTTGGGCTATTTGCACTTTCCTTGTAATTATTGTTGTTGCGCAATGCCGTGACTATATGCCTAGATTGGCGAAAAAGTCGATATCGACTGTACCAATGATATGTATTTGTCAAACGATATTATTGACTCCCTATTGACACAATCTATGACCCTTTGGTTCTTTCTGTCCGCATGAGAAAGAATAAGATTCTGCTTAGCAGCTTGATATCACTTCAGCGCGTCAATAGAGGTCGGATTGTCAGATATCTATGTTCTCTGTAGGGAGCATTGATATCTGATCTCTGTGAGCGTGTCATGCAAGCGAAGCACACTGCGATTTCATTCTGACTGTTGTGCTTGTCATGGCCACGAGTTCTCGGCGGAGGCGGCTTGCCGCAGTGGATGTAGCCGAAATGGTAGTTGACTCTGGGAGTGAAATATCAGATAATGAAGACGAACCATCAGTTCCACAATCTTATGAGTCAAGTGAAGAAGATTTCGTGTCCGAAGATGAAGATTTTGATGCAGCTACAAGGGAAGACAGTCTTATTGGACGGGATGGTACTAAGTGAACTAGAATGACGAGATCTCTCAACGTCGGTCGCATCTCTGCGCATAATGTGTTTAGTGCCCATCCTGGTGTACCGACGTCGTGTAGGCATCAAGCTGCGAAATCAGAGTATCAGGCCTGGAAGCTGATTATCAGTGAATCTATCCTACGAAAAGTTCTGCAACATACTGTCGAGGAGGGTCAACGATGTGACACTAATTTCCTGCTTGATTTATGTGAATTAGAAGCTTTTATAAGCTTGACTTACCTACGTCTTGTCTATGGAAGGAATCATCCACTTGATTTTCTATATAATCGATATTACGGCCCTAATGTTTTCCATCAAACTGTGGCGCGCGATAGATATAAGCAAATTCTCCGATATCTTCGTTTTGATGACAAGCCCAACAGAAGACCAAGAAGTGCTGATAAATTCGCTCCAATTCGTGAAGTATTTGATTTATTCTCCGGAAATTGCCAATCATCTTACATTCCGGAATATTCATTGACTTTGGATGAGCATGTCCTGCCGCTGAAAACTCGTTGTGGTTTCATTGTTTTTATGCCCAATAAGCCTGATAAATATGGCATTAAATTTTGGATTTTGTGCGAAGTCAACTCGAAGTATGTTGTACACATAATACCTTATTTGGGTGCTCAAGAGAAGGCCGAACGAGGTGATTTACCTTTGGCAGAGCATGTTATTATGAAGATTTCGCAGCCAATCATTGGAAAAGGTTACAACATCACCATGGATAACTTTTTACGTCACTCACTGCTGCAGTAAAGCTAAAGGAGAAAAGGACGACAATTGTGGGCAAAATTCGAAAAAATAGAAGAGTTGAGCAGTGAAATGGTTTCTGTGAAGAAAAATCTGCCCTTCAATAGTGAGTTCTTCTACGATGAAGCTTCTGGCACTACATTTGTGAATTACCAATGTAAAAAAAGCAAAAACGTATGTCTATTGTCTACGATGCATTCATCTCCCACAATTGATGCCACCACAGAGAAGAAAAAGCCCGCCATCATTCTTTCATACAACAAGGATAAAGTCGGTGTTGACTGCTTTGACATGATGTCTAAACAGCTTTCTACTCATAGTCCTTGTTTCCGATGGCCTGTTGCAGTGTGGAACAATATGCTAGATATCGCAGCCGTAAATGCTTGGATTGTCTTCAAGAAAGTCACCGGTGAGGCTATTTCTCGACGTCAGTTCATCTTGAATCTGTGCAAGCAGCTGTCGGAGGACTATCGTCAAAAGAGGCAACAAAGACCTTCGTGTGCTTTAGATATTCCAGATGATGTGATGCCTCACAGACGTCAATGTCAATCTACTAGAGAATGCAAAAATATGACAGTCACAATTTGCAAAGTCTGTTTGAAACCTACGTGTGGCTCCGGCAGCAAGACCAATTCAAATCGAATTACCATCTGTACATGCAAAAACTGCTAGTTTTTTTCAATTTCCTAATTGACATGGTGCGCGGTCTTTGCCACACTTGATTTCTTTTGCCAAATACAAAAATGTTTCAGATCAATTTTCTTTTTATTCCTATGCTATTTGGGGAAATTTGCTTCAAACTTAGTAAAGAGAAACCGACATATAATAATGCACTTCAAATGGTGCGAAATACATAGGAAACGTGATGTAGTAGGCCTAAAGTAGGCCCATCACAGGAATATTGATCTCAGTACATTGCAGTGACAACAGAAAACAGTCAAATTTGGAGAAGGCATGTGCTTGGAGGTAGTGGACCCAAGCTACGTTGATTTGGAGGCAAAATAATGCGAAAAGTCGCTTTCGACTTCTCCGCCATCCTAGGTATATAAATCTTCAGCCATCCTAATCTTAATATGTAGATAGTCAACAACATCAGTAAAGCGTCAATTCTCAAAATTGTACCTCCAGTCATCTTGCAAGTTACACAGCCTCAAACATCGCAAAATACCATTTGCTTATGTAGATCCATGTACTTCCGAGTTTCATACACTGCAAATCGCTGGAAACGAAAATAACATACAGATATCTACCAAATTCACATACAATTTGAAACTATCATTTGATACGAGATTATCGCATGTTTACAAAGATCTGGTATCTTTTTCACACGAAATCGCACTTACTTTCGTATGTGATTGTTGTGTAGCGATGCGAACTATTCTATCTTTTATTTCTATCTGTGATTGGCTGTTTCACAATGAAATACGAGTTGTTGGTATGTTTTATATACGAGACCCGACGCAAATTCGTCCTCATTCGTACGTCTCTCATATGTAGAGCTTTAAGTCACATAGCAGAAAAATATATATCTTACATACTACTGTCAAATAACTTTTTACAGTAGTACCAGTCGTGAATTTTTCTTTGGGATAGCGTGGTATTTAACAATATTAGATTTATTGCGAAATGTATGCTCTACGAGTAGCTATGTCGTCGTTGCAACTTGCCTAGTAACATAAACAGGACGCTTGATTACCTCTACTTTACGAACCAAGTTGATTAACATCAATTCATTCAAACGATGTCTTTCATGCAGCCATGTTGATTTATATATCTCAAACATGACTATTTTTGCGTTCATAAATTATAATGTGTTTTTATTTAGAATTGATAATATGCTTAATTCCAAAATTACATAATGCATAATTGTTGATGGTTGAATACTTATTGATTATTTATTAAATGCCTTGGGCTTACATGTATTGAATCGAATTCATTTGCAAAGTGAAATTTGTTATCTCATGACCATGATTTCACTTTTAGGGCAGAATTTTCCTTCATCAGGCAGGAATGCGACATTCCTCATTACCGGTAGCTTGACCGATTTGCTGGCAACCGATGTTATTGTCGCAGTTAAAAAAACAGTCTCTCATAATCACAATAGTGATATTCACAGAGCTTATTTTATGCGCAAAAAGTGTCTGACTGAGCAATTAAAATTGCCATCAAGAAACAGCTATTATCTATTGTAGTCCCACTAACTTGCGCAACGCTTAAAGTCGAATTTCCACGGATAAGTCTGTCGGTTGAACTAAATACTGAAAAATGGAACTGCTGTTGAATGCATATTGAACCGATTCATAGCAGATTACCATTAGCGCTGATCTGACGAGTTGATATGGCTTGCCGTGGGTGCACCTACTGCCTGGGTGCTTGCATCTACTGTGGGTGCAAGTGAATTAGAACACGCTTGGCTGTGACTTCTTACACCATTACTGTGCGACAATATTTATTGCATGATGAGCGTCGTTTATCGTCCGTCGACCAACAAAATCCGGGAATAAAATCTGAATTTCATGCAGTATTATTGATAAAACATGACGAAGTCAGGAATACAGCTTTCAACAATATATAATCAAAAATGATATTTGGAAATAAATTATCAAGAGATAATGCAACGCACACAAAGTAGGTTCATCTTTGAACAGATCCAGAAATTGAGGATTGACATTCATTTGCATGTAACGCGATGGAAACATTATATGTCCCACGTCATTCTGACTAGAATTTCAATATTTTAAAACACATGACCTGTTCTCTTTGCATCTTTTCTTTCGGCATCACGCCAAGTTTTGTTTCCATCTATATTTTGTTCAGCCTATCAATTGGAAACCTCAAAAGCTGTTTTGGTTGGTGAAATAAATCACCTGCAAAGTCGATGTCAGTATAGTTATTAGCTTTAATGTCATATGTCGACGAACATATGCTACTTATATTGTCAACAAGTATCAAATTTTTTTTCCTCTGAGAAAAATGCATCAACAACATACATCAATGTGTCTTACGTTGACAAGTCATCAAGAATCAAGAATATCAAGAACGTTTTTGCATTAGGGTACAAATGCTGGATTCAAAATGCACCTGGACGCCAACGTAATGACACATATAAAAGTTGATAAAATCCAGTCAAAGTCAACATTCAGCACTTTGTAGAAACAAATATATTTCCTTTCATTCATTATTGAACATTGCAAATTAATCAATAGTTGAATTCAAGCTGTGTCACAAGCAAGCGACTCGAGAAATGATGAATTTTGTAAACGCTTTAATATCCTCTGCCAATATCCATAATTTACAAAGCATCCAGATAAGAGTCTGACGATCTCAGCCCCATCCAAGCCCCCATTATGAGGAGAAGTACACCATGGGACTTTGCTTCTCTTTGTCTCTTCATGATGGTGAAAATGATCGATTTTTAATCAACAGAAGAACTTTAAATGAAGCATTATTGAATTAACCCTTTGATGCATGAATTATTTTCAAATTAAAGTTTTTTTGAAAAATAAAAATTTTTCTTTAAATGCAATTTGCGGGCGTTCTAAGTATTTGTGATCATACGAAGTCGCGCGAGGTGCCATTATAGAAGCGAATTGATCTCCTCCATCTTTTGGTTACAAATTATTGCCGCTTTGGGGATCAATGTTGCTGCGCAATGTTGACCCAAAAGATGTTGGTCAAAATGTCCTCTATAAGGCACAATATGCACGAAAGGGTTAAGCAAGCACTCACATGCAAAGTTTCAGGCTTGTTCGAAACATATTTACAGATAACCACAAACGAGGTCCATTACTTCAGCGCAGTGGAGGGCGCAGTCAATCGATTCTTGAATGACCAGGAATCGCGCGAATTTTATTTTGCATTGTGACTTCTCAATAAAATTTGCTTGATGAGGTAAAAATGATGTTCCTATTCACTCTTTCAACGCCTGGGATAATTGCAATGCGCAGATGCTCGTACATGAGATTTTGTATAGCTAGACAGAGTTGCCGTGCGAAACGATTTTTCAGTCCTTCATGAAATAGCATTAAACACATGGGCCAGGTGCACGATTTATGCGAATCACGCATGATATCAGGCATATTATGTGTCCGTATTGAAATCATATAAAAATGATGACAATGCGTGTTAATGCCTGATTTGCATTAAACGCTTTTGTTCATATTGTGTCCATTTGGAAGCATTTCAAACCGTATCCTTTTGGACGACATTGCACGGCAAAAATTTGTAACCAAAAGAAAGAGGAGATCAATGCAATTGTAATGGCACCTCTCCAGACTTCGTACAATCACTAGAACACCCGAAAATTGTATTTGAATTTTTTTCGAAACAAAACTTTAATTTTGAAAATAAATTTAGTATTAAAAATTAAATTAAATTAAATTTGGGTTAACATGCACACTATGAATAATGAATATAGCCCGATAAAAGTAGCACTCTAATCTGGACTTAACATATAAGCAGTATATGCAGATCTGCTAATCATAAAGATGGCAAAGTGCCAGTTCGCCTGGGCAATAGAAAGATGTCCTCAGAATCGACCAATTATAGCACAAAATTTCCTTGATAGCATTATGCTATGCTTTTCTCCATACTAGGGCTCGTCAATACGGCTCGGAATGACCCAATGGATTAAAATATCTGAAATAGCTTAAAAGGCTGAAGGGCTACACAACGGACTAATCTGTGTTTATTTATCCTGGATTGCCTTACGGCTGATAATTAAAATGATAAAGACTGTAGAGTGACAGTGGACCATTCCTAGCTGTGCTGACGAGCTCTTGTAGGGTGAGACGGTACGTCTACGGCTGCCAAGGTATTTTTGTGCTTAAATTGATCAAGTCTGAGAACATTTTCCATTAGATTTAATGGTGTTTTGCAAATGTCATGAATCTCTTGCCAATATTTTGCAAGCGGTATAATGGCTTGATTTCACTGACGCATAATTATCTTATTTCAAGACAGACAGAAGAAGCGGCAAATCCCGGCAAGTCTATTCGACAAATGTGATTGATAAAGACCAGGAAAACATAACTGGAAAATGAAAATATTAATAATACACGGCTACTTCATCGCAGGTGATGTGGCATACTTAGTAGTACTTTGAAGCACGCTCTTCTATGATAGCACATTTGCAAGAAAATAGATAATCAAGACTTTTCATGCCTTGTTTGCGACTTATTTTTACGTAATTTGATTTATTTTGTATAATTGTTATGGGCTTTAATGCATTCTCAAACATTTGCCAATGGAGAATCGTATAATAATGGGGTAGTAAAAATTTTATTTGTAATAGACTGCAATGTTTCATGCTCTCAATTTTAATGAAAATTGTCACATTTTTTCTAAAGAGAAATGGTCTGGAAACAAAAAATAATATAAGCTAGAATACTTGTGAACATCCAATTACTGAATCTAATAATATTCAGAATCACGCAATTTTCGATTAATCGTTAACTGAGTCGCACGATTTTGAATCGCGCCCGCCACTGCTTTAGCAGTATTTTTAGATAAGCTTCATAAAATTGATGATCGCTATGTATAACGATCATTGCGTTAAAATGGGCTTAAATGTAGAGCTCCAATAGTTACAAAGCATGGCCTAAATCAGTGTTGGAAATCAGTCCCTGGCCTCAATTTTGTACGGCTTCTTTTTAGATTGTGCACAAAATTGTTATCATCATGAAGCAGTTACTAGCTGTAGGAGAACATATTAGTTGAAGAACTTGTTATCATCATGTGCACTACCGCATATAACATACTGCTGAAATTTGTTTTTTCTTAATTGTTGTGATGAGTAATATGTATTTTCTGAGCATCCTATATACTGTAGATGACTCCAAAATGCGTGAGTAATGGCTACAAATTAGCCAATCAGTCATAATTAGTATAATGTTATGCACAACAACCATCTCATAAGGACAAAAAAATTGTAGCATAATAACAGGGCACGATAGCCATGAGTTCGGTTGATATAGTCCATGGGATGCATTGATTTGGTACACAATTTCTCAGGTTTTTTTCCATATGGCTGAATTTGACTTGTAAGATAATACTGTGATAACAATTTCATAAGAAAGACAGTCTATCAATTTTACGGTGCTTCATATACTGCTGGATATCAGTAAAATACTATTGCATTACAATACTGTGATTAAAATTGTAATGCAATATAACCATGTGTGCCAACATGTCTGTAAAATCGTCTTATCGGCCACTTTCATCAAACTTATGACATAGTTGCTAATGAAATAGATTGCTATGATACAGAGCACTGCCAAGTAGGCTAATTAGATGGGATTGATAAACATCATTATTGATAATTCTGAAAATAATCATTTATTTTCGCATCATAACTGACCTGATATTGATTTGGAACTTTGGATGAAAATATTCAGATCCCTTTATTATATTGACATGAAGCAAACCTAAAACTGCCTAGAATCCCTACAGCAACAAGAACTCTGCACTAAATTTATTGAAATCAACCTAAAACATGATCAAACTTTGCACAAAAGCCTGGAGCCGATGTAAAGCAAAACGCCAGAAATCGGGGCTGAAACTATCGGAACACATCCAGCCTGAAACCGAACGGTCAGTCACTTAAGGCGGTTACCGGTCCCCTTTTACTATTCAAATGAATTTCATAACATCAGCCGCAAATCCAAGCCCTGATCTCGGCAGACTTATAAAAGACTGGTTTAGCGTTCTCTAGTTGCTCATGTTAAACATGAAATGTCAAATGAGAAGTTCAAAGATGAGAAAGCGATTTCAGATACAAGCTACTACTGACAGCTCTGATTCACATTTTCATGAACATTGAGTTGATGCAGTTCTGTTTTTTATATTCCGACTAAGCCAAATATTGAATGTTGCACCTGATACAATTTATGGTGAGACACCATTATTTGGTTTGATGAATATCGAAATTATTGTTTTATTTATTTTAATTTTGTGAAAGAAATCACCTTCTGTGTCTGCATTTAGAAGCTGAAATGTCAACCAAATGAGAAAAGGTAAATTTTGGAATGGATGAAATGACTTTTATTTACTTTGCATATTTTTATGCAATGCAAAATTATGTATCATTATGCAACAACACAATGCACCCCTACCCTGAATAGAGCTCAATTAAAATGTTTTTCCCTGTGTATACCTATTCATCTGATTCCGTTGCTTGATCAAGTGATTGAGCAAACGTTTGAATAAGTAATTAGAAGGTATGAATTCAAATAAAATTGTTTGCGAGAGCAAATTCTCCTGCAATAATATTGTCGGTATAAATGTCTATTGTAAATACATTCAAATATTAAAAAATACAAGTTTACCCTCCCTCCTCTTAATGCAAAAACAAGAACTTTTTTTATTATCATCGGACGTTTTAGCTGCAGACACCCTTCATCAATGTAAAAGTAATTGCTTAAATTTTTGTTAGATTAAATGTTTAATAGCGGATATTTAAATTACATTTATTGATTAATGAACTGATTTCCAATTCGTATAATCATTGAAGTCTGGCTATATTTCTGATTGTTGTCTGTTTTCAAATAGAAACGAATATGTAACATAAAACATAGCAAAAAATGTACAAGTCACGTGTTTTATTATTTTTATTTACCCCTCATTAATATATGAATGTAAGAAATTGGCATATACCGTGTGTTACAGATACGTGTAGATACACCCGCTGTGAAGTTTACAATACATGCATCTTAATTTTAGCAAAAACCCTTCATTTATTTAAGAACAGAATTAAGAAGGATGAAATGCCTCCAAAAAGAAACTATTTTATTGTCCTTTAGAATGATAGTCTTCAGGCATATGTGTGTCCGCCCTTTGCATCTGAAGTGCAGCCAGACGATGAGGAAAGCCAAGAAGGAGTTTTTCAAATAGCTGCCTATCTTTCTCAAATTCACGCAGTACAACTTCCGATCCGACATCGCAACTGTATTTCCATGCAATTGTGTGCTCTGTCTTTGATGATGTCTCAAACATTCTCGCATGAATTTAAGTCTGGAGAGCTACCCGGACATTCTGTGGCATCGAAAACAAAAAGTTGAAAGAAAACAAAAAGGAAAAAGTTGCTTGAGATTGATTAACCCTTTGACAGCGATAAGAAATTGCTAAGTAATTTTAATATTTTTTTTCTCTGATATGAATGGGAAGTGACTAAGATAACATATTTTTAACTTCAATTTTTCAATTTTTCAATACTGTCCGAAATCTGGGATGGGTCACAGGTGACCCAATCGCCGGTATAGGTAAAAGTAATCGAAATATGTGAAATTCTAAATTTAGTCTGTATGTACTTTATTATGATTAAATTACTATCTGTATATTGTTTATGATGATAAGTAGGTATTAGAATAAACACTATTCATTGAAAAAAGTTAGATAAAAGTTCGTTTTTCATGTACGTGCATATAAACTTCAGCATATAATTCATTTACAGATTATTATGAAACATTTGGAAACAATTTCGTTCCTTGAGCAAACAAAGAGGTACACTGCACGTTACACATGAGACAAAGGTTTTTCTGTCTTGTTTCGCCTTTGCGCAACGAGCACAACGCTTCCTATCACCAAACGTAGGAAGATGTGCTATTTCACCAGATGAAGGAATTGATGTAAATTTCCTTTTAGTTGCCTTTGATTTGGAAGAAGACCTTTGACGGCTTGAGTATTGAGCAATCAAACCTTCAGCAACACTAAGTTTGAAATTTTTGAGATCAATGTTGTCTGATGTGAATTTCCTGAAAACTATATGAGAATTGACACAAGCGATGTCAATCAAATCAAAGAAAATGCGCAGGTAGAACCTGTATTTTGATCTTCTGTCCAATTGATAAGTGGTCTTCAATTGGTCTGCAAGGTCCACACCTCCCATTCCACTATTGTATTGCTTGATTACCAGTGGGCAATTTATTGCAGTCTTTCCGCTTGTTCCTTTCTGTCGCCTATACACAGAACTTACTTCGTCGGCTCCATCGACATTGTTTGCCAGAACTACGACCGACCTGAAATCAGAGAGTTGATAAAACTATCATGCAATTTACATACATTTATACTTCGACACAAACGTAGTTTCAAAGAGTTCTAAACAATCTAACAATCTTACCTAAGCCTGTACCTTTTATCTCAATATAGCCTATTCGTAGTTAGGCTTCTAGAACACTCCTTACGGATTAGATAAAGTAATTTCTTATAACGCTTACAATGATTTTTAAGTTTGGATGAAAAATGAATACATAAGAAACATTATGATCAGAATTATGAATATGTCAAGCAGCCGATACATCAGAACGAACCTGTTATCCATCCATTTGCAACAAAGAATTTGATTCGAAAATTTGAAATCGATATCGCCTCGCTTCATGCATTTGTCCTCCTGAAAAGGTCAATTCAGTTATAACAGTAACACAGTTGAACATTATTTTTAAATGTTCAAAATCCATTCCTTTTACTATATTTGATAGATCGTCGAAATTATGTTTGATATCTATAGATATTAGATCGAAGTTCATAAACATACAAATATGAGAAATCAAAAATATATCGAAAAATCTGGCGCCACTTGACTACATGCGGAAATTTCTGTATACTGATAAAAAATATATACGTGCACCGCTACTAAATCTGAAGAATGACTAAAACTTGCCCCAACATATTGCTGAGGTTATAATATTGTTAAGAGCATTAACCTTCAGTTTGCAGGAGCTTAAAAATTAATAGGCTTGAAAATTTAAGTAATCATGGTAATTTACTTAAAATTCTAAGAAATTAAAAAATAGTTGCAACTTCACTTACTTTTAGACGGCGTGGCATGTTCTTTCTGTTTACTCTTGCAGTCCCCATAGCATAAATCCCATTTTCAAATAATTGCTTGATCAACCTTGGACTTGTGAAGAAGTTGTCGAAAAAAACTTGACAGTAAGAACCGTTGAGTTTCTCACATAATTGTAGAACCACACTTTCGCCTAAGTTGTATTCTTGCGTTGCAGTTTTGCGACCAAGATAAATATCAAATTGATACACGTATCCAGTTTTGCTGCAGCATCTAAACCACATCTTAAAACCCCACTTGATGGGTTTTGACTTAATATAGTGTTTCATAGACGATTTACCTTTAAATTTTATCATATGTTCGTCGACGCTTTGCGAATCAGAGTTCTCAAGCGATGCTTGGAAAGCGCAATTTAAATGATTAATTACGAATCTAACTTTAGCCGCTTTATCACTTGTCGAATTATCCTCCTGCGTATTATCAGAAAAATGTAAATTCTGTAGAATTAGTTTGAATCTGTCTCGTGGCATGGCACACTTCACACCATCATTTCCCATGTAAGTGGCTGTTGACCAATAATCATCAATTGATGGCAATTTATTAATTGACATAATATAGTTCAAACCAATAAAAGCTGACATTTCTTCTGCGTTTGTCATGAACGCTCGACCACGTTGCTGAGCATATAAGTTCGTCTGTTCAACAATATGAGAAATAAGAACTTGCCAATTTGTCACTGTCTTGAAAGTATCCAAAGGTGGCGAGTCGACACTTAGATTGCATAAAACCTCTCCAACTAAATTGCATTCTTTTCGATCTATGGGAAGTTCTTTATTTCTCCAAGTCGTCAGGTTCTTCTACAGGTGCCTTTTCTTTCTTGTTAGCATCACCTTCACCATGAATCGTTGCAGCTGATATAAGGGGGAAAGACGTAGTTGGCTCTTCAGCTGAAATGTCTCGTTCTTCTGATTCGGGGCATATGAACTCCGTATCGGAATCATTCATCAAGTTTTCAATGTCTTCTTCGTCGTCGCTGTTTACTGACTCGAGTAGCGCGTATATTTGATCAAAATTCATTTGAGTTATATTGAAATATCGCTTTCGTGATGAACTGTTGGTGGCCATAACGAAGCAAAATAGAAACACTCACAGAGACGGCAGAATCAACGATACTCCTACACTTTACAGTTGTCCAAACTGGTGATGCTACTCTCTTTGTACTTTTATCGAATCAGCGTTCAGCTATCAGTCACACAATCTGTCTGTGAGGCTCACATGAAACATACACAACACGTGTATTGAAGCGTCATACTCTGCATACTCCCGTACCACTACGCAGAATCTTTCAGCGAATCAGCATTCATGCACTAGACCATGGATATCCATGCTCAGACAAGAAGTCTATGAAGCTCACGTGAGACCCATATCAACATAGCGATTATCTTACAAATAACCTACATGAACACAAGCGATATAATCTGCTATTTGAATGCTAACCGATAAACTATGTTCAGAGGATTTCAAATGTAATATTCACAAGAGATTTCCCATCAATATGATAAATGACGAAAAAATTGAAATTTTTACCCTTACCGGCGATTGGGTCACCAGAGACCCAAACAGCAATTTCATCAGTTCTTGAGTAAAAAAAATAAGAAATCGAAACTCGGTTTTCAGATGTTATTTATGACTAGTCTAACAATTCATGCAACCCTGATTTGCTTTATCACTGTGCTTGGTTTCGTCTAGGGGACGGCAAATGTGTTGAATTTTTTTTTTCAAATTAAACTGTATTCAAATCATTAAGAAGAGAACACAAATATATATGCAATCAGTCCATATCCCATGAAAGTATTATTTTACGATATATATTGTATAAAGAAGGTGAGAAAAATTACATCAATATACGTCACCCCACATATATAACCATTCAAAAACTTGGGTCACCAGAGCCCAATCGCCGTCAAAGGGTTAAACACGCTTTCTTCGTTCTTGAGAAGCGGAGGAACTCTATTGGTAGGACTCTATTGGCGGAAGAATTCTCCGTGCCATGAGTGTCCATCTTCTTTGATTATTCACATCAATTTCTTCTCCATGAATCATACAAAGAGATCGATGTAGCCAAACTGAGTCACCCTATTGCGAATTGCTCTTGTCTTCAATCTCACCAACAGATGAGGCCCAAACTCGATCGTTTTGGTAATATGGCTTTCAACAAATCCAAACAAAAAACTCAAAAAATTGTAATTCATGAGCATCCCATTGCCGCCTAATCACATAACTGTAAATGCCGTTCCTCTTGACTATCAGATCACATGGTGCGGCTTCATGTATCAACACGATTGACAACTCAAGCGAATAATGCGGTCTTCATTTGGGTTCAAAGCGTCACCTGCTTGCCGTCATGTTCGGCATTCATGCCGCAGTTGTAAGGAACTCGATTCCAATTTATTTTGACAAATTCCTCACTTCTTTCAATTTTCTCTGCAACCAACGTCAACGGCGAGTGGCAAAAGAGGCCTTCAAGAAATCAAGACAAAGGTGATCTCAACCATTTTAAAAGTTATTGAGCGCACTCAGTCAATCCACTGTCTTTCCTCATAATCAGACATACAAGTCAACTCGTAAGTTATGATAATTGAGTTCCTATCAAATTTTTCGGAGTTCAAACAGCTTGGGCGACAATAATGGACACAAAGTAATTGCTGGTAAATAAGGTAATAGAAATCTATTTTGAAATCGACAAACTTACTGCGGGGATGTCTATCTATCTGTTAAAAACAAGAACTTATGGACAAAACCAATAAAAAATTACCGTAGTGACTAATTGAGACACGAGATATCGAAAATTCTGTATAATCTTGCTACAGACAAGCGCTATCACAAGCGACCTGAAATTCATCTAAAGTCATAAATTTCTTTTGAATTTCTTATTTACGGAGAACAGGTCTACATAAATACATGTAATGCAAAATTAATGCTGCAACAACATATGAATTGGTCCATCAATATCAGCATGAATCGAAAAATTCATATTACTGATAAATACATATGTTACGGGAAGAACCAAGAAAACTAGTGTTCTGTTTAAAATTTTTGAATATTGCTTTTCTTTTTGTAATATATTTCAATCTCTACTCATAGATAATCGTCAGACAAGTGAATCATAGCCTAGGTAAACAAGTAGCATAGAATTGATTCTAGTTGCAAGTAAAGGCAAGTCTATAGCCAAGAATGCAATGAATAATATAGAACAATTGAAACAGATTGTACAGGATTACTCTCTAAAGATAGAGGATCATTAACTCTAATCTGACAGGAAAGCTAAAATATTTCACAAAGAAATAGGATCTAGTTCTTGTTAAATCAACTGTTCAAAATATCTGCCTACTACACATCAGGGTTGTAGCCCAGGCCGCAAATTTTGAAGAGCGGCCTTCCGGCTAGTTTAATTAGACCCATGTTAACGACATTAGACCGTTAACGACATTCAGTCTAGAATAAATTGAACTTCAGTCAATAAATCAGTCAATCATTACAGCATTAAGAGCATGTAAATGTTATAGAATTTGAGAGCATCTACAGGTATGTTTTGTGACATGGATATTGATAATTATTCTTTAAACAGTAAAAATGATTACCGGCAACTTATACATGTAGTTCAAACCATACTCTATCCATGATATAGTTTTCAGAATCCTATATTCTAGCATGCATGAATTTTGGAAGCATCGTGTATTCCTCAGCCTATTTATTGTAAAATTATTCCATTTGAATAATTTCACTACATAGGATAGTTTATACAGATATATCAGTTTATATAACACGTGGAGCTTAAGAGGTGCAATAAATAATGGATTTCAATACAACCTAGGTCCTACTACCCAAACATCTGACAGTGGACGTGGATAATTAAGTTAACGGCACGCGATAAATTTTGATTGACGTTGCACAGGGACACTCACTGAAATGAAAAATTTATGACAAGTATTGCGAGCTCATTGTTCCAGACTCTCTTATGCGTCATCTCCGTGTACCAGTAATACTGGCAACGGCAAAACGGCTGTTGACCATCAGAACATTTGGAAAGATTTCCCGACATTATTGACTACATTGCTAGTTAAGGGAATATGGGGTAAAAGTTAGATATACTTCTGCAGAAAAAGCTAAAATAGGATGCAAATCTTAAATGAATCAGGCATGAACCACTACTTAGTAGACTATCAGACTAATATTTCAGATTTTCACAGTTTGCTATCCAGATTTGGCAGAGAAATTACTATTTTGCTTCACTTTCAGAAAATTTTAAGTTTTGTTTGTATAATAGTGTCTAGAGTTTATAAAATTCATGTAATATTCCTACCATCAATTGCTTATTGCACTAAATTCATGTCTGACTTGAAAATATCTCTGTTTATCATATTAAACTCAGTTTCCCTTGCGGCATCTTTACCTACAAATGCATCATGGGAGCAACAACGCCGGCCTATGCAATCGACTTCGCCAACGAATGAGAAGCTGCTGTGTTGAGCATTATAGTAGTCAGTAGTAGACTCGAAGTATTCATGTCCATTGTATAGCTCAAAACGCCTTCCACCTGTTTTTTATTTGGCAATAGACCTAGAATCGATAGCAACAAATGAGTTTACATTTCAAATTTTCGTCGTTAGATATTAGGGTGTTATCATGGAATCTATAGATAGAGCAAGCTTCTCAACCAAGCTGCTCCTATTATCCTGAATTCAAGCATAGGCCTTCCGGTGCATTTGAATTTTTATATATCAGCCAAGGAATGCTTCTCACCAACATCAACCTTCATGCAATGCAGGGATGCGGAGTCGGAGTCGAAGTCCCGGAGTCCTATCATTTTTGCTGGAGTCGGATCCGGACTCCGGCCTATAACCAGACCCGAAATATAATATAAACAAATTATTTATTCTCGTGCATATAGCTGTCACTGTCTTGACATCAACTGTCTCCGTCAAACAAAAGTACAGAGACAACAGTGCATGCAAAGCTGGAAATAGTTGAGGGAATGACCCGTGATAGTGAAAACAAGATTGTCTTTTCACTCGATGATTCAGTATAGAGAAGACAAGCCTTCCTTCGATCACACTTACACACCAAAGGTCACATCTGAGACAAAAATGTAATACTAGTTTATTTGAGAACATTACTTCTTGCCCTCACGTTAACCGTGTGTAATGGGTCTTCTAAAGCGCATATTAAAAGCGAAAACGTGCTCATATTTCTTGAGAAGGATGGGGATTTTCCTGCCTGAGACTGGAGAAAAACCGTGTGCAGCACATCAACAAGATGGGAGGAGTCGAGTCCCATGCAACCAACTGAAAGCGACATTTGATGAACTTTCATCGAAAATGATTGATAATTGATACAGCAATGATCCCTAAAAATAGGTTCAGGTAAGCCTACAATGATCTATGATGCAGGTTGCCAGTTAATTTTTCAAAAAACTAGGCTTTATATATTGGCCACCCGGAGTCGGAGTCCTATCATAATGATAGGACTGCGCATCCCTGAGCAAAGCGTGACCTTTTTAGAATTGACATCCAATTACGTGCTCACAGTGCCTGAACTTCGATGGCTCGAGTAGGATCCCATGTGCGCTCGCACCAATTCGTGTAGGCACAAATTTTCGTGCATATGACTCACCCTCTACACGTACACTAAGTTCACTTGATAGAGAGGATAATGCACTATCGTTGCAGTGTAGTCTAAAAGCAACATTAGGTCACATAAGTTTGCATTATTAGCCTGAATATGTAGATTTTATCAATATTCAAGCTATGCTGTTTCACAGTATGATTAAGAAATGTAGAGCACAGTATGGAAAGTAGCCACAACTCAGATTTAGATAAAAAATTGCGGAAATTTTATGTAATTGCATGATAAATCCACTTTCATCCTGATTCGTGATATAATAAAGGCGGTATTAGCATACGGGGTGAGTCAGAAAAAAGTCATTTCTTTGTGAAAAATCTTCCTGGATTGTCATTAAATTCTTTTTCAAGTTAACAAATTCTTCTTATCTTCTCATGCAGCTTCATTCAAATTATAGGAAAGGAACCAGCGTTGCTACCTGTTGCCCTGAACAGTTGCGTGCTACAACATAGCTGAAGCAAAAGAAAATGCAATGTCGAATTTCTTGATGCTTTCATCGTAGCTGAACTGTGGATAAATGCATCTCCATTACTTAACGGAAGTCAATCGTTTTCGTCGAAAAGTTTGACCGGATGTGGGGCACAGTATGAGCTACTGACAACTCATGCTGGCGTCCTGAAGTTCGAGATCAGGAAACAAACAATGAGCAACATGCCATTCCACTCGTTCGACGAAGTGAGAGCCGGAGCAGAAATACCGGGCGGGTTGGAGCCCATCTCATTACAGTACTGCAGCGCTGGCCATTCTCAATGAAGATTCATGGGTCGATGAAGTTCTGGGTCACAGAAGTTCTGTTGAATGGCCACTTCGTTCTCCAGACTTTGCTGTCTGAGACTTCTTTTTCTTAAGGAAGTGTTATGCAAATGTGTCTTCCAAGAAATACGACGAGATCCATTCCCAATATTCGAGAAGAGATAACAACTTGTAAATCTTATGCTTGTCGGAGGAATTATGATTTCTTAGTTCGTCGCTGCTTTCTCTGTATGGAGCTGAAGGTTCTCAATTTGGCTCAGTATTGTAGGTATGATCCATCTGTGGCATGATCTATGTGAATATTTGTAACTGGCATAGAGAGAGAGAAGAGAGAGAATGGTGTTTATTGTACAGATTGTTTCATAAAAAATGGATCACCCTTGAACATCGCCTTAACTTCAACTTTGTCTAACTCCGCCAAACTTGAACGAATTTCTCTGAAATTTGGAAGATATGTCAGTTGTGCTTACTAATATCATTGTTGGAAATTTCAAGCATGAATATTGAGTTGTTATCCTGTTATAGATAAAAAAAGTAATAGATAATTTGATCTTCATTTAGCAATGTTACACAAAATCATACCTCACTCTTATAAAATTACATTTGTTTCCCTTGTTATGTAATATGTTGTTCTACAAACCAAAAGCTATCAAGCAAAACAAAAATAAAGAAAATCGGTCAATCAGAGCCAGTATAGCACCATTATTCATCAACAATAATGTAACTGCTACATGTGATTAACTGGACTTCATGTTCCATAGCTTCCTGACTTCGTTGCGGTGGTGTTGGCAGCACTCCTGATTGCTTTCAGCTAGAAATCTATCTCTTACCGGTTGAAAACAATACAAAGCACAAATGAACAATAACGAGATCGCATTCACAAAAGGCAAAGTGTCAGCCTTTGCAGGGCTGGCATTTGGACCAATGGCCGCTCTGAACTTCACATACAGCAAAGAACCATGAATTCTGAACGCTATGTGAATGTTTTACGAATGAACATTGGCCAAATGACAGATCAACTTGGTGATCCATCGACTTGGTTATTTATGGATGATAATGCTACGTGTCACAGGAGTTGTAGAGTAAACTTATGCAAATCTCAATTAGGGCTTAGGACATTATCTTGGCCAGCTCGTTCTCCTGATCTGAATCCCATAGAAAATGTATGGAGTATTCTAAAACGTAACGTTCGTCGTTCACTGCTACCTACAGATGGCGTATCACAACTTACGTCACTGTTAAAAAGAGAGTGGAGAAAGTTAGATCAGTCAAAAATCAACGATATCATCGAATCAATGCCTAGACGAATTGGTAATGTCATTGACAATAAGGGTAGGGCCACAAAATATTAGCTTCTTAAGAACCGTTACTGTATCATAGCTTATCAGATTATATAAGGACATTTAAATATATTAGGGACATGAAATAACATGAAAAATGCTTTCTGTATCATACTTATGTTTTATTTAGTCAAATTTTAGGATGATCCACTTTTTATGAAACGGACTGTATATCAGAATAGAAATCGGAATGACAGATCAATAAAATTCAAATTTACATGAAAAATTTACAGAGAAATGCACCATATTTGTCTTTATCTGTAAAATCACGAATCAATGCGGAATCATATAAAATCAGTCAAAAAATGCAGAAGATTTAAGAATGCTTACAGCAGGAAAGAAAGAATCACGTCGCAATGATGTTCTACAGAAAGGAACCGACATACGTCCACTTGGCAAGTACATTGGGAGCAAAAGTCTGATTGTTGTTTCGGCATTTCGAACCTGCTGAAAAAAGCTGCTGATTTTCTCCTTGTTTCTACATCAATCACTTCTGGACAGTTCTTGATTTTCAGACAGCGGTTTTGCATATCATCAAAATTTTGTATATCAGTAAAATAAATTGCAATTTTTAATAGAAATTCCATTGAAGCGAGATAGCGCTTTTTACTACACACCCTGTAAATGGGTCAATGATGACAAATATTGACGTTAATGAAATTACTTTTCATCAGAGATCAAAGGTAAACTTCTTTATTGTAGCCTCCAATCACACGACATTTGCAGTTCAATAGATGTAGCACGTGAACTTCCTAATCTTGGCATTCATTTCCTCCAACTGGCTCATATTTTTTACTATAAACAGTAATTCAAAATATAAATTCCCCAATCCTGAAGGATTTTTGAAATTTTTGACATTTTTTGGAATTACGGATATAAATTTCTTTAGTGATTGATGGCTATAATGTCAAACTAGCTACATGCTCTGAGAAGTTACTTCTGGGTACAAAAAGGGATTGATGAGATTTATTTATGTCATGAATATTGCTTGCATATGAAGGGTGGAAGATTTTCTTTCAAATTTTCCTGGTGAAGTGGTATTCTACAGTTCTAAGTAGCCTCTAGTGTCATTATAAAAAGGACGAATTGTGGATATCCAAAGAATTCAAGTCACAACGGAAAAGCGCAGAAATGATGTTTTGAATGTGCCATTGTTGCTAGGCATTTTAATAATTCGTATTTTATTGATATTAACATTCGAATTTCGTGTAGTCAATTCAATATCTATGGTAACAAGACAAATGATCATGATTATTCATAGTTTTGTACTTCTAAAATACTGCACTCATGCTGAATGTGGTGCTGTGTTAAAATAGACTTCGACTTACACAAAATGCTTGCAAAAAATGACAAAATTCAGACGTTCGAAGAAAAGTGAATTCCAATATGACATGTTAGTGATTCAACTTCTGAAAACACAGGTTGCTTTAAAAAGGTCACAATAAGAGTGCGACAGAGGTCGCATCAACTTATCAATTGCGAATATGGATGGGGATTGATACATTCATTTATGAAATGCTTTCAGGAATCGTCTTTAACCGATATCTGTTAACATAAGGAATTTAACGATTTCTGCTTCGTATCACCAATCCAGTTAATAAAAGTTATCAATGCATCGTTTTGTACAGTCATTATTTGAATGATTATGAATTCATTATGAATGAATTATCTTGCGTACTCGAGCTTATTTGCGTAACTACTTCACAAACTGACCAAAGTCTCATTCGATCCCGATGCGCATGACACCTTTATATCTAATGTGAAGAAAATTACATCTCTACTATTATGTCGTCATATTACTAAATGTCCGAAAAGAAGTTGATTTATTTTCGACATACTTGGCGATTGTTTCATAGGTCATTTACAGAGTGGCAAATACATGTAAGTTACAACGCATACTCTTAATGTTAAAGCCTGCTAACAAGATATCTACAGTACGTGCCAGGATATCATACACTTTTCCTTATTCGGTGAATCTGTTTCATTACCCCATAGAAATATATTAGAATACAAGTTTTCTTTTCAGATCGATATATTTTCCTTTTTGGAGATGTAGTCCGCTGTTTGCTGGCGGTTGTTAACACTGATCAATAACGCTGAAGCAAGAACATGATTGGTTTAACTAAACAATTGCGTAATTCAATACCATTATGGGTGACTTAACAGTTATTTAGCACAAGACAAAGAAATTGATTAAATACCTTTAGCAAATACGACATTCCGTTATATTCAGCAGAGAGATTAATTTTTGGCTGATGCTCTTTTATCATCAATGCCTCTACAATACTGATTTCATAGTTACTTGTACCTCTATATTTTGCGCGGAACTAATTTTTTGTATCATGCGTACAGTGATTACAAATGCAGATATGTTGTTTGATGGCAGTGTCTGTTTTACCATGTTCTTCGATCCTCTGTTGAAGTCGAGGTTTGGTTTTGCAAATGTATGTTTGGCTGCCTGGATCTCCCAGGCATGGGAATCCGTAAACAACGCACGCTTTCAACAGGGGATTCGATTTACATTTCAGTGAGAAATGCGACTTTACTTTTTTTGGTGTTAAAAACTACTTTAGCATTTTTTAGAAAGATAACATTTAAACTTTTGAGACGTTTTTCCAATGTACGGTATGACTGTGTATATGACGTCATCAGAATCATTACTTGTATGTCTACTCGTATTTGGCTGTACTTGTACATGTGATTTAGTATTTTTGTTTTTTTTATTTATGAAGATATTTACGGCTTTTTCTATTATTAACTTAGGATAACCATTTTTTGCAAAAATATCGATCATATTTTTCACTTCACTGTGATAGGTGTGACAACTGCTTGATACCATGTATGCTCTATGTAGCATGCCGTTTATCAATCCATCTTTCCATTGTCTAAGACAGATGGAGTTATAATGAAGTAGTCCATCTGTCCTAAACTCTTGTCTGTTTGTGGTTGTAAGTTAGAAATTACTTCACTCAGATCAGCTATTTTCTAGAAGATTGACCTTACATTTGATATCAGCAAAGACGGAACTGTTACGTCACAATCATTCATGTGCCTATCGGATTTCTTGGATGAAAAGTCGAGCGAAAATTTTTGAATGCATCACTTTGTACAATCTGGTTTCGATACACAATTACATCTTCACCATTCTCTCGAAGCTGACGTAGAGCTTGCGAGATAAACCTGCGCCTTTCCTGTTGCAAAGGGGTTAAATCAGAATGAATATAAATTTCTGAATAGCCAGCAGTTTTCTTCAGCTAAGAGGCTTTACGTAACAGTTCGTATTTTTGACTTGTGTCAATCAGTTCCATGCGAATCGGGCGCTTTCGGTTTGATGTTAGAATTAAGATTTCCCGAGCGACTGTGAATAACAATATCTAGGCAATTTAAATTCAACTTTTTCAGCAATTCATCAATTTTGTTCTTATCAAATGCTTTCCGATTTTCTGATCCACCAGTACTTTCATCAAAACCAAATATCACGACATTCATGCTATCTTTGTCTCCTTTGATCAGTGAATGACCTATGAAATGACGGTGCAGTTCCGACACGCAATTGCACCACTGATCGATAGCGAAGAGTTACTAAGCTCTGTCGGACTGATCAGTCATCAGCTAAAAGGTCACGAACATATAAAATTCCCAAAATTTATAGTGAAGGATGACACAATGAGACGAACAAATGGACTAGGTGCACTTGTGACAGGACAAGGAACACAGTGATACAAATTTCTCCGAAACTGATGACAAAGAACCACCAAAGTCAGACCGATGCTCGGAGCTCTGCAAGAGACAGCCAGAACACAACTAGCGCGTACGACGTTCAGCCAGGGTTTGAATTAGTATTTCAAAGAAAGATATCGAAAAGTATTCGAAATTCTATTCGGTTCTACAAGCGGAGTAGTAAATCATCTGTAAATTACTAAGAAAATAATAACCAAATTAATACATTAATCCTAGGATTTCGGGATTTGCACTAACCGACGGGATTGCAATCCTTACCGGTATCCCATGCCACTAACTCATGTCTATGCTTTGTAAAAGGATAATTAACATTCTACTTAATCCCGGGACTAATCCTGGGATTGAGATTTTCGGGGAATTTGGAATCTCTTCAGAAGATTTCGAATCTAGGGTCAGACGACGAGACGAGGGCTTGTCTCGTCTCTGAACATTTTCTCATCAAACAATAGCATTTCCTTCCCGTCGTAGGCATTCAGCTCATCAATCATGACACGGACATTGAGTGCACGAGGGCCAACATGAAATTTATATCTGAAATAACACTGTGGAAGTAGCAAAGCTAACAATCACGAATTACTTCATGTGATTAGGCAAACAGCACTGTTTCCTGAGCCAAGTGTCTCGGCTGACTAAGTAAATAAATTTAGCAATCGATTTTCAGCTTGCGATTAAATTTGATGAGAATGTACATGTACAGTCTGTTTCAATTTACTTCTCACACCACATATTTTTGCAGATTCATGCAAGTCATAGTATCTAAACTATTCCTGGAAGTTTGAGGCGCTATTATAGTGTTTTATGTCGACAGACAAGTAAAAAAAAGAACTGATGTAACTCATGTATTAAGATTAAATGCTACAAATTGCTGTAAATGAAAAAATAGACTCAAAGGCAGAACAGATTTCAAGCTAAAACCGGGTATGTCCTCCTCGTACTTTGATCACTGCTTGAATTCTTTTTTGCATGGAATCTAATAACCTTTCACATGTTTAGGTAAGGGAGACATCATTATGCCACAACTGCACAATTTTTTCAATTACTCTCTGTTCAGTAGGCAAATCATATTCACAAAGTCTTTGTTTCAGTATCCCCCAAAGTGTCTCCAGAGGATTGAGGTCTGACGAATTTCTAGGCCATTTCAAAACACCCATATTGATTTGATTCAGATAATTTGTGCACAGACTAGCCTTGTGGCACGGTGTCGTGTCGTGCATAAAGATGTTAACCCCAGCAGAACTCCATTGCTCCATTTGAGGTCTCGCACGAGACTCCAAGACGTGCAGATACGAATGTTGATTCATGCTCCCCTCGCATACGTAAAGTCGTCCGGCTCCTTCAGCACTCATAATACCCCACATCATAACTTTGACTGGATGTTTCAAACGTGGTTCTAAGGGAGTCTTCGATGAGGAAGCTGTCCAGACTCTCCTAGGACGGACTGACGAGCACTCAAAAGACTATTCATCGCTAAAGGCCACCTGTAAAAAAAGAAAAATAATAAAAAAAGGCGAAAAATTGGGAAAGTTACTCAAGTTAATATTTCTCTTGAAAATTCAGAACAAAATGAATTCAGACATTCACTTACCCTTCTCCAATCCTCAGAAGTCCAACCAGCGTGGTCAAGAGCAAACTGATGTCTCTTTTGTTTCATCGCTTTGGTAAGTAGAGAGACCTTTCTGGGCTTCTTGGATTCGCACTTCATTTCCTTCAACCTCCGCCACACACTTGTTCGACTGACGTTGGTCCCTGCATCTTGTAACCGCTTTCGAAGCTTGGCAGTTGTAACACCATAGTCTTTCTTTACTTCACGAACTAAGAAGCGGACATCTGCACTACTAGTGGCTTTTTTCTTACCACACCTTCATTTTCGATGGCCTACATAATGTCCGTTGGTCTTCATCCTAGCAATTCTCGACACTGTAAAATTGCTAATTCCTGTTCTACGAGCTATTTATCGGTGTGAATAGTCCGTATTCTTCAACAAGGTCGTTATTTCAGCAACTTTGCTGTTTGAGAGGTCCTTTCCTTGCGGCATTGCTACGATCAGGTTACAACCTGTCTGAATCACCACAATCAGTCAATCACCAGTGTTATGAGATTTTTCTGAAATCTCCCCACTGAAGAGACATCAAATCAAAATTGACCAATCAGCTTGGAGTACGATATCCGCAAACAATAACGTGAGCCAGATTGCAGACAAGATAACAAGTCGAAACAGTGTTCGAGAACAGCGCATGTTAGCACAGTATGAATCAACATTTTCACGTGCCCATCTTGGAATCTCGCATTAAGTCTCCATTGGAAAAAGTGCTCTGTAAGGGCCAATATCTTCATGCACGGCTCGCCACCTTACCACAAGGCTTGACTGTGCACGATTTATCTTAATCATATACGTTTGAGTTCCGCTGGATGACCTGGAAATAGCTTTTATACTATAATTCGTTTTTGCAACAAAAATATTGAGTGTGAGAAGTAAATTGAAACAGACTGTACAAGATGTAGAACTTTTTTGGTATGTGCAACTATTTAGGAAACGAAATGTATAAGGGCGCGATCTCTCCACGTACTCGATGACCAATATGGAATAAAAATAACGTTTATAAGTTTTTACTTCCACGAGTACTGTATTGATGTAAATGACGTAAATGACTTGCCGTTTTAGTCATGTCCGGTAAAATGAAGCTACCTAAGACGATGTGAATGCATTTCATCACCTCAAGGTCATTTACATATACTTTTTCTTACAATAGACACACTACTCACATAATCAAGAAAGTAGCCAGATTTAGAAGTATAAATAAGTACGTTAAGGAATAAACTTATTACATAGGATACAAAGTCAAACCTTCACATTCGTTCATCAATTAATTTTGATTAATTTTCCCTAATTTACATAAAAAAGCAAAGCTTGGAATTCCCTTCTCATGGAACATTGTTTCTCTTCCACCAAAAATGGCTCGAGAAAAAGAAACTAAACTTCAATATTTTATAAAGCTCTAGAAATTATAAAAGAAGAAGCTAAACTTATGAGAGCCAATAAAAATTACATCAGAGATACTAACTCAATAAAGGAAACCAACAGGTTACTTAGTGAAGATAACCTTGTAACCAGTGGCATTTAGTGCTCCCAGACCATAGGCCATTGGAATACTATTTCTACACCAGACATCCTTTATGTTACATCAATTTTCATAAAAGATGAATTTTCAATAACAATCTCGAACATTTTTAAGGCCAAGTGAATGTGCACATGAGAAGTTGATTGCTCATGTCGCTTAACCGCCTTACTCAAGGAGCTGAGATTACTATATCCCCGAGTGACTCTATTGTATGGGATTCCCATACAAAATTTTCTATGGTATTTTTGGACCCTTTTTAATGGGACTGAAAGGGGATTTCTATGGGGTTCCCCTACGATTCCCATATGATTTCCTATATGATCAGGTGTTGGCCTACCTTGCTTGACGACTGTCATTTTTTCAGCATGTTCTCTTCGGACGAAAGCCGTGGTCATGAGCTCATCCACAGTACTAAACATAGCGTCACATCAATCATGTAAAAACAAATTATGGAATTCCTCTGAATCTGCGTGTTCAAGTCAGATGCATTACTCTGCACTCATTGGAGAACCCGCATAATCTGATCGCAATCTTGTTCGAATGTCAGTCATCTGCTATCATTGACGTAGTGGCCTCTCTGACAAGAAACGAAGCCAAGAGCAATTGGGCTGCTTCCCTTTCTATATTTAGGTACCGCACTTCGATCCAGAATTGCGGAGAATTTCATATCAAAACTTGGAGAAGGCGAAGCATTATGTCTATCGGGAAAGCCAGCATTGGCGCGGGCGCGTGCGTTTACTGCGGTACAGAGAAGACGCCACTGCTTGTCACCAACTCATCAGATAAAACCAAATGAAAGTCGTTTCGGAATCCTCGTCTATTGTATACCTTACCGGAAGTATCTTGAATCAAACTACTACTCAATCCAAAGTCGCTATATTCAACTTCAAAACAATTGAAAACCAATTCAATGCGATAATGTATAAAAGCTGTAGCAATACTCTCTGTAAACCTGATCTCGAGAAGTACTCTCGAAGAAGAATACTAAGTAGATCTCTAAGTAATCTAAGAAGATCTCCAGTACTAAGTACTGGTACAAAGTCAGCTACTTTCTATATCAAGATCAAAGACCACAAAGAAATAAGCAGGTAAGTAAGCAAGTAAGCGTATATTTGATGAAAATAGAAATCACATCGATACAAATATATATAATCTTTGGTTGACAATTTGAAATAATTCAAAGTTAGCGGTTTTCAAATAATAAGCGAGCAACAAAATGAAAAACTATCTCACACACTTTTCAGTTCTCACAAACGGAATCGAATAGGCACAAGTTTTGGGCAACTTTGGAGGCCCGTGGTCTTTAAGGTGTTCAGGATTATCCTCAACTTTTTCGAATAAGCGTATCGCTGATTGTATCCTTCGTTCTTCAATCGACATTGAGGTGCATTTGTGGCATCCGTTCACAGAATTGAATGCCTTGCCATAAATAGGACGATGCGCTCTATTGTCAATATTGCTTGAAATTTCACTGTTGCGCTTATTGACACCAACAAATACAGGAGATGCATGATGCGATCGGCTTCTTGAAAATTCTTGAGCGAGTTTCTTTCAGAGACTCTTCTCTTGTAAATCACGACATCCTCGCCAGCGTCTTTACGTTGTATTCTCTCCTGCAGCAATTTTTTATGCAAACTTTGTTACCGGGTTGTTTGGTCTGGGTTCATAAATTTTGAAAAGAATTTTGAAGAATTCAAGCAGGCCATCGAGTAGCCTCAAAGGAGGACAAAGGTGCAATTCAATCATTGACGAGTACGGACAATGATATTGTGGTCCTACAGGCTGATAAAGGGAACAAGGTAACCGTGATGGATCGCCGGAACTATGCAAGCAAGTTGGTGAGTGAAGTGATCGCCTGCAGTGATCGGCGATCACTTCGTGAAGCTATAGAAAGAGATACAGATAGTGAACAAAGTAAGTTGGGAAATTACTGATGGAAATCGAGAAGGCGAACTGAACAGAGATGAGAGATTGAGACTGACAGTCAAAGCGCCTCAGTTTCGTATAGTGTATTGTCTTCCTAAGCTACATGAGGCGCCTTTGAGAACATTTTTTTCATTTGTGGGGAGCCCAACGAATAATCTGTCGAAGGAATTTGCTCGCATGCCATACTCCCTTTATGGATTTACCACAGCTCATGTCTTGGAAACGTGGTACATGGTTGATGTGCTCAGAGATCCAAGAATTGAAGAGGATGTGACAATCGTGAGCTACGATGTAGTTGACCTGTTTAGCTGTGTTGCAGCGGATGAAGCGGCGAAGATGGCGATCAGACAAATGGAGGAGGATCCCACGTTGGGAGAGAAGACATCCAAGAGCGTTCCATCCTTGAGAAAACTGCTTGAATTCCGTGTTCAATCCACACATTTCAAGTGTAATGCCGAAATCTACCAGACGACTTGTCCAATAGGATCGCCATTATCACCTTCCATGGCTTCGTTCTTATTGGAGGAATTCGAATCAATGGTCTTTAGTGGAAATGACATTGGAGTGCGAATGTGGAAACGATGTGTGGGTGACATATTAGCCATTATGAAGAAAGGGACCGAAGAGGATGTTTTGAATCGATGGTAGCAAGGCCATCCAAGTATTGTCTTCACTTGCGAGGAGCTCAACGGGAGGTTTCCTTTCCTTGACAAAGAAATGCAGCGAGAAGGATGGCAGATACGAACGCATGTATATCGGAAGTCAACTGCTACTGACCGATACTTGGACTTAGAATCCTTACATTGCAAGCAAGTAAAGTGGGTGGGGAGTGGTGTCGTGCCTCAGGAAGCTAGCGAAGATGGTGTGTAATCGAGAAGAGGATTGGCAATCAGAAAACGAGAAGCTGTGTGATACTTTTGTCAGGAATGGATATCCCAGAAGAAAGGCGGCTGCATTCGGTCTGAAGCCAAAATGAAGAGACAGAGGATAAGCGAACGATCTTCAGAATACCATAATGTCTGTGTCAAATGTTGTATCACTTAGTCGAAATGAATTTTACTCTTGGTAATGTGATTAAATAGCGCTGCCTCTGACTTCAGTATTACCTCTGCCTGCCTGAAGACGAGCAAAGCGCTCGGAAGCTCGCAATTCATAAAAATTCGAATGACGAGATTGGTTTTTGGAAATTCTAATTGATTGTATTTGAAATTATTATTGAAATTACATGGATCTCGTTGAAGATAGAGCATTTCACAATTATAAATACAGTTTTGAATGCCGCTGATTTACGAAGCACAGATAAATGCGGCGTGTTCTACATTGGTCAACCTAACCGTCCTCTTATTGATAGATACAAAGACCACAGGCGCGACATTAGCAATAAGAACAAAAAGAGCGCTATTTATAAACACAACAATACATTTCACTTGGGTGATGACGTTTTGTGCATTGAAGACTTTGCAATAGATATTCTAGACAAAAGTTATAATGCTGTCGACTGTAGAATAAGCAAAGTTCGCCAGATTGACTGACTAAAATCCATCAATAACCGCAGCCTAAGCATGAATTACCCAACTTCTGACCTAGAGTGAACGCATCTTCGCATCAACGCAGCCCATTGCAGCTGATATTTAAGATATCACCTGAGAGTCTGCACTGTCCAACCTTGAAGTGTCCTTGACACGAAGCGTTGTTGTGTGTTCTTATTTGCAAATATTGTACCTATAAGCATGAGGCTTCTCATTGGGAGGATAAAAAACTTTCCTGAGATAGTTCCCACCATTAAATGAAGGGGCAACAAAATTAACAGGCCCAGATTTTCTTAGGAAGGATTAATAATGTTGTTTGACCTCTTCATTTACATAAAGACATTTAATGTACCTCGATTTGAGTCAACATTAGTCTCCATGTTGGATCTTCTTTGCTGGGGCAGAATCCACAAACTTCTTTGGATAGCCATTCTGAATGAATCTATTCCTATATAGATTCAATGAAAGCGTCTTATTAGACTCGTTGCTCGATCTAGCGATGGCGCGTCTTATTTCACACAATAAGACAGATCTTTTGGTAGAGTTGGGACAGTTTGAATTCCAAATTAAAATGCAGTTAATAGTTATGGGCTTTGCATATAAGCGGCATTGAAAAAGTTGTCTATCAAAAGACAATTCACACTCAATATGGAAGTCTCCCTTATGTCGGGGTAGTCAACAGTGAGCTAAATCGAGTGATTTAAAGCATCAACAAAATCTAGGATAGCTTCATCATTCAAATCCTCCATCCACATGCAGAAGACATCATCGATGCATCTTTTCCATCTAATGGCTCCACCAAAATCATTGAAAATTTGTGTTTCTAAATGCCTCATATAATTTATATTAGATTCTTTATGTTTATTTTTAGATCAATTTATTTTATTTCTTCTTTATTTTAAATCATTTTTTAATGATCAGATGATAAGAGACCTTCACAATTCACAACATAGAAAAATTCTCATCATGAGGCTGAACATCATCATCAATCTCAACACATGGGATAATTTCTCCATCATCTCTGTTGCAACATTTCTGTACAAGAACGACTGCTAGACCAGCCACATAGTAGAGGATGTTCATGTCATTGGAGGATGGGTCAACAGAAAATTTCAAGGACTGTGCAATATTGTCTGAAAGGACATGTAGATTAGTATCTGATGTGTCACCAATCTCAGTGAATTTTTTTGGATCAAATTCAGCAACG
Organism: Prostheceraeus crozeri; assembly: GCA_907163375.1. Taxonomy (NCBI): domain Eukaryota; kingdom Metazoa; phylum Platyhelminthes; order Polycladida; family Euryleptidae; genus Prostheceraeus; species Prostheceraeus crozeri. Next base: position 60,086 of record CAJQUW010004780.1, on the reverse strand, counting down.
AATTCCGCAGCAACGGAAATTTTCACGTGTGCTTTTTGTCACTTTCCAACAATTGGCGCATCGATGTACGAGTAAAATAGTTAGTTCCTGAAAACTGACGCAACCAACCAAACCGGTAGCTAATCAAATGGCGATGTCATAGTACTACTCATGTCATCTTCATAAGCCAACCATTCAGTCACTTTAATGATTCACTCATTCTCAGCAGAAAGTTTGAGGCTGCCGATGTGGAAGGTCGCGGAGCAGCATCAGTAGTTCGGACTGATGTTCTCAAAAGCTTCCAAAGTTTGAGAAGCGTCGGATTGGGGTTCGGATGAGAATGAAGAGATTTTACCATTCACAGAATATTAGCTTTCATCGCTGCGGCTTTCACACCTACGTGAATGCACTGCTCTTCTTTACTTATTATGTTGAATTAAAGTAAGACACAAAATGCAGTAAACGCAACTTTTTATATGAAAATTGTATCTGACAGATCAAAGCTACACACAGTCAGAATTACCGGTCACAGCTTGTACACTGCCAATTTCAACTCAATTTCCAGTTGCTTTATGGGCACTATAAATATGGGAATAACAATCATCTAAGGAAGGTTTTAATTACGATAATCCGAGGGCATGTTAGTGTCCGAGTATTTCGTAATTAAAACCCGATTCAGATGGCTGTTATTATTATCACATCCCGAATAAGAATTCTATTCACAGAGGACTTGAATGCCATTTTTTCATTTAAGCCCGGTAAAGCACATTGGATTTTTAGATATCTTATGAGATATTGAAGTGATCTGACTTCTCCACCCATGGAATCCTAGATAATTCATTTTCAGCGCATGGAGGAAAATAATAAGTTAAGCGAAAGTGAAATGTCTAAAGAAAATGAAGCTGAAGTTTTCGGTAATCGGAAATGCATGGGCTTGCAACTGACTGATCACGGCTGACTGATCATGGAATATTGACTATATCAAATTAAACAAATGAATTAGAATGAACTTGTTTTTAGTAGGAAATGTTTACTAAGCTTATACCGCAATCTGTTGGATAGAGAAAATAAAGAATACAAATCAGTGACATTCATATAGTTCTACGGTTGGATAGATTTATCAAAGATAGGGCATGCACATTCCCTTCATTATCCCATAAACTGTGAGAAGAGACTCAATTAATTGTTTTCAGAAAATTCAAAAAACGATGGCATAATATAACTTGATATAACATAATATGAACCCACACACAAGTTTTTGCCCAACTTTGCAGTGTGTTGTATCTCTGTATTGAAATAGCAACCCCACTAAACTGCGATTTACGGAAAACGATAACTTTAAGGATTTGTGAGATCAGTGAGATCCATTGAGAGAGAAAATTTAGGAAGTTGATCGTATCTCTGTCTAAGAATAGAACAGATGTTGCAGCATCCGACAAAATCAAACTTCAGCCCTTTACAGGTGTATAGCCTTAATTAAGTGTAGAAAATGTGTAGCTATGTAAAGTGAACGCTAAAATGATCGCAAGCCCGTCATTTAGATGCATGGTCAGATCAAATTCACATCCTCTTCAAAGATTACTTTAAGGCGAATGCATATATTTGTGAATGTTCAATACGATTTTCTCACATTGAAAGGATACATGAGCAATAAACACCGACTGCATTACAATATTCATGACAATTTCAGTTGCATCATCATATAAATAGCATTTGATGAGACTCAAAAATCACATGAATTTAAGTGGCAGACACTCAAGTGGACAAAATAATTGGAAATTGGATTGTTTCTGTGTATTACGATTGGACTATTGGACAGCAACATCCGTCGCTTGGCATCCTCTCAGCTTATGTACCAAAAATAAGAGTAGCTGTTGCTACTTGGCAACTGAATATCAACGCATTTTGGTCAGAACAGCAATAGTAAAGCTCGGTAAGCAAACAAAAGTTGTAAATATAGAATTTTGCATTTTCTCGTCAAAAGACGCGATGCAGTGGTCTTGGAATTGAATGCTTTCTCCATGTGTTCCGGAGACTTGTTTTCAAATGTACACGACAAAGTAAAGCTTTTAATACTTTTTTAAGTCGTAGGCAGATCAGAGTAGCATTGTTTTTTTGCATGAGTAAGGGAGAGAGAGAAATGTTTTCATCGAATCATTAAAGGTAAATAAGAAGTAATATAACAATTTGAAAAATACTGAAATAATTAATTCACATAAAATCAATTGTGATAAAGACCTGCAAACTGACCTGCAAAGATCACCTGATTGATGGATAGTTCTGCATGTGGCAAAAATGTCGGAAATAGGCCGTGAAGGATATATGATTAGGATCAGTCATTTTCAGAAAAGTTCGACTTGCCTGGTGGTCACGACGAATAGAGTAGGGAGCAAAATTGCTACAATAACAATTTTTCCGCAGAAAAAACGATGCTCTCTTCTGTAAACACGCTCTAAGTAATGAGGAAGTGCAACAGGAAGAGGTGAATTATGTTCTAATACTCTGTGCCTGCACATTTTGTATACATGTATAAGAATAAAAATAAATTATATGATATCTTCCTTCGAACTCATTAAGGCGACGTATCACATAAAGGCTACTGCTTGCTTTTTTACACATGTTACTCATGTAGTTGTCCCATCTCAGTGATTCAGAAAAGTCACGCTCAGGATTAGGAGCTCAGAGCATAAAGTGTAGATTGCAGTTGACGAACGACACGTGTGAGATTTCTTCGATATAGTCATAGCTTTTGATTGGTCGTCATTCGACTCAAGGCCATGATCTTGATACCACTGCTACACATCACGTATTTCATTATCAATAAGATCTGAAATTAAATTTAGTCTTTGAAATGGTGGTAGAAGAACAATATCATCTGCGAATTTAATCATGCACGTTTGATCATAGCCCAAATGAAAGGCAATCAAGTGGGGAGATAATGAAGAACCCTGTGGAACTCCTGAAGTGACACTCGACTCACTATTGAATCGATTTTCGATAACAACTCTTTGTCTCCTGTTACTGAGGAAACTGGTGCACCATTTAATGAAACTTGGTGGGAGACCATAATCGGATAAGGAACTGATCAGTCATGAGTGTCTAAAACGATCAAACGCTTTCGCTATATCCGATGAGGTGTTCAGAACACCTTCATTCTCTTTACGTTCAATTTCTTTGGTGACAAACTCATGAATTCATATGTGGGCTTGCAATGTGGAAGATTTAGGTCTTAATCCAAATTGGCTGCAACCATAGTTAAAATATGAATTACAGGATAATAACAATAATCTTTTCATTGATTTGAGAAGTTAACCAAGCTTGTATTGTGTTATCATTTGAACAAATGCAACAGGAATTGCTTGTGTGGTTTGCATTATGACATTATACGAGTACGAACAATCAATCACTTTCATCTTGGAAAGGAATGTTATATAGACTCATAGAGTGCCAAGGAAAAGAACCTATGATATCAACAGCCGTATCCAAGTTGCTTCCACAAAAATCATAAACTTTATGTAAGTAAGAATATCGTAGATGTTCTATTGAACTGACCATCAGCGATCGCCTCAAGTGTCTCAAATGCCTCACGAATTACGAGATTATGAGAGTAGAAGAGTGCCTGAATAGCCGAAGTATGCCATGACTAACTTTTTGTGTAGTTTATAGACTGATAATACAGAGCTTGGATTCTCCAAGCCTGTTTTTGACTATTGTCAGTGGAGAACTGCATCTATCGATGTAAGTACATTTAAACACTTTGGCATGTATTACGTCAAGTGAATGTCTAAATGACTAAAATGTACAGTGCAATCATGCATAGCTATTTCTCAATGCTTTTGTTTGCGTTAATATGTAATGATATCTGTACGCAGTGCGATCTCATACGATTTAATGATAAGCATTAATCTCACGAGAGATCTCGTAGCAGTCGATGGCGATAACTAGCAGTACCATGCCTGGCATCATCCTGGTGTCATGACTCGTCACGAATCAGCAAGGTTAATGATTTACTATAGAGCCAAAATAAATAGCATCATGACAAAAAGAACACATCGATTCAAAACTTCTACACGTCTTTACGGAAAACGCAATAGAGCCCAACTTAAGCTCTACAGCACCTAACTCACCTTCAAGTAAAGTTTCATCAAAATCCATGCAATGCTCTGTCCTACACAGCCTTCACAAGTTTCAAAATATGGCCTATTCAGAGCCAATATTCAGAAAATAGAGCCAAACTTAAGCTCTTTGAGAGATGGGAAAATATCAGTCATAAAATTCATGCTTATGAGTAATGAAATAGATAATGATTGAATTGTAGAACGATTAGTTCAAGACATCTTCGTAATTCCTTCATTCTACTTCATTCATCGAATGGAAGTACTCTGTATGAAAAGGTTGAAATTGTCGTTCAGAGTCGCTCCGCTCCACGATCGCCGGAAGAAAGCGCTCCGCTCCACAGGGCTCCTGGGTCTGCTCGGGAGGATCTCCAATCCGCTGCACTCCTCGCTTGTAGTTGGAGACGCTCCGCTCAAATCATTTGGTTTAGCTATTCTGCTGGCTTTCTAATCCGCTGCATTCCCTGGTTGGAGACGCTACGCTCCACTTGTCTAAAAGGAACTGTTCTGAAAGCTCTCCAATGCACTGCTTTCATCAGATGGAGGCGCTCCGCTACATTTTTCTAGTCAAGCTATACTGGTGGCTCTCCACTTCGCGCCATTGTCTAAAGGAGCTGTCCTGAAAGTCAACCAGTCCGATGCACTTGTCGAATGGAGGCACTCCACTCCATTTGTCTCCAAAAGAAGTTGCTCAGGCAGTCATCCAATCTGCTGCATTTGTCGGTTAGCGAGACTTGTCTACGCCATTTGTCCATTAAATATATTCTGAAAACCCTCCAATCTGCTGCTTTCGTCGGCTGGAGCGCTCCGCTCTATTTGTCTAAAAGAACTGTTCTGAAACCCAATTTTATTCATATCGTTTTATTACTCGGATTGAAGTAATCGCTAGGTTAAATAGGCCTACCGGGTATTCAAAATCAGTTGGCTGTATGCATAGTCTACATATTTTCTGTAGTGCATCCCCTACTGCATTAAGGTTACTTGTGAGGTGATTTTCAAATTATTCGACTGTTGCATGACTTTGATTTGAAATCCATTTGAAGATTGACTTGAATTCATAAACCATCTAATAGATTATGAGCAGGTCACGAACATCTCATGAAACTATTCGCTCGTATTTTATCAAGTGACACGTCAGGAAGAAATATAGTAAGTGTATAGGGCCTACTTACTGTACATGCAAGCATAGCATATAGCCTACAAAGCAGGGATGAGGAGTCCTATCATTTTGATAGGACTCCGACTCCGGGGTTTGATAGGACTCCGACTCCGGGTGGCAAGTATATAAAGCCTAGTTTTTTGAAAAATTAACTGGTAACCTATAATTGATCATTATAAGCTTACCTGAACCTATTTTTAGTAATCATTGCTGTATCAATAACCAATGGATGCATACGACTCGGCTGCTTCCATCTTCTTGATGTGTGATTCACACGGTTTTTCTCCAGTCTCTACCAGGCAGGAAAATCTCCCATCCTTCTCCAAAAAAAATACTCTTTCGATTTTAATATGCGCTTTAGAGGAGCCATCACACACGATTAACGTGAGGTAATGTTCTCTTAATAACCTCTTACAGGTAATGTTCTCAAACAAACTAATATTTTACTTTTGTCTCCTATGTAACCTTTGGTGCGTAGGTGTGATCGAGGCTAGGAAGGCTTGTCTTCTCTACTAAATCACCGAGTGACAAGACAATCACTATCACGGGTCATTCCCTCAACTATTACAAGCTTTGAATACACTGCTGTCTCTGTACTTTTGTTTGACGGAGGAAGTTGACATCAAGACAGTGACAGCTATGTGCACGAGGATAAATAATTTGTTTGTATTATATTTCGGATCCAGTTATAGGCCGGAGTCTGGAGTCCTATTATTTGATAGGACTCCGACTCCGACTCCAGCAAAAATGATAGGACTCCGGGACTCCGACTCCGACTCCACATCCCTGCAACAAAGTGAGGAGAAAGTGAGATAGAGTCAATATCACGGTTGCTTGACGATCGTCTGCCACAGTGAGGCCGAACTTTATATAAAATTGTTGAAACGTCTATTAGAACCACGGCTCTATGAATATGATATTGTTTACTCATCAGGATTCAATTACTTTGCATGCAGGATTGAAAAGTAGACACAATCTTCCTCAGGAGATGCAACACAGCTATTCATGTGCAGTAAGCTGTCATTTCTCTTGTGTAACTCTTGTATGTAAATAGCGATTTTCATTCATTAACAAATGTAAACACTGCATAATATTAATCAATAAGTATGAAAATTCATATTTCATTTTTTCAGTAGAACCTTTGACTTTTCCAACGTAAGAAGAAAGAAGAAAGAGTATGCAACTCCATAGATGAAATTCCTACCTTGAATATGAAGGCGACCAACGTTTATCAGTTAAGTTCGCAAATCTAGTATTAAGAACGGCACTATTTTCAAAATTAAGAAATGTGTATGACGACGCTACTTAAAAAGTAAATAGTAGGATAGTGATGTACTGTAAGTTATTTCAGAAAAAAGAACTTGCTGACCAACAACCGAAAGCCATTAAGTATGCAAGATAATGGTCTACTCAATGGTTGCGGTTTTGATTTTCTGATGATTATGGTAAAGAAAATAAAAGTAAAAAAGCATAGAAGGATGCCAAATCACATTCAATTAAATACGGAATTCCACTTTCGACAGCCAATTTACTTGTGTGATTTTTCAATCAATGCTGGAGGAATTTTGAACATCTATTGTTGACATAAGAAGGGTGAGTGACAGGGTTATGACGATGACACTGGTGACGGGTTCGGACGGAAGTTGTACACATATTGTGTCTACATATGCTCAACAAGCCGGTCACTTGTTAGAGGTGAAGAGTCGTTTCTATGAGTCCCTCGAGAATACTATTCGAAGTATGGTGAATGAGTCTGTCATCATTGGTGGAGATTTTAACGGTCATGTGGGTACCGGTGCTGATGGATGCAAGTGCCATGGTGGCTATGGCTTCGGGGAGAAAGACGAGGATGGTGTGAGAATTCTCGAGTTTGCTCAAGCCTGTGACTTAGTTTTGGGCAACACTCTTTTCCGGAAACGTGATTCCCATCTTATCACCTATGAAAGCGGCGGAAGAAGCACACAGATTGATTTCCTGTTGGTAAATCGTGGCAACCAAGGCTCGATAAGGAACTGTAAAGTTGTCCCGGGCGAAGCAGTGATCAGTCAACACAGACCTGTCATTATCAATTTCCTCATGAGGAGGAGAAGAAATCCAAATCCCAAAGTGGCTATTCAGAAGGTGAAATGGTGGGCTCTTAAGGAACAGGATGTCAGTCAGAAGTTTGTTGATGCCGTCTATGGTCGGATGTCTGGAACGAGACTGACTAGCGATTGGGATGGTCTAGCGAGAGCTTTGACCGAAGCTGGTAAGACGACCTGTGGCACTACTAGAGGCGGACAATTTAGAAATTTGGAAACCTGGTGGTGGCAGAGTAAAGTGCAGCAGACCGTCAGGAACAAGAAAGAGGCCTTTAAGAAATGGCAGAGGTCCCGTACATCAGAGGACAAGGAAGCTTACAGGCTCGCAAAGAGACAGGCTAAAACAGCGGTGGCCAAAGCTAAATATGATGCAACTGAAGATCTTTACCAGAAGCTGGGTACCCGAGAAGGGGAAAAGATGGTGTACCTTATTGCAACTGCGAGAGATAAAGCGAGAAAGGACAATTATGAAGGTTTCTTCGTCAGGGATGAGTCGGGTCACATTATCACAACGGCAAGTGGGAACAGGCGGCGCTGGGCAAACTACTACGAAGCCCTGTTGAATCAAACAAGGCCGCATGAAGAGATCCCTGCTGGAGCTTCTGTTGAGGGTCCGGTGGAGATTACATGTACAAGGGATGAAGTGGCTGAGCAACTGAAAAAAGTGAGATCGGGTAAAAGTTGTGGACCGGATGACATTCCTATTGAAGTTTTCAAGGTGCTTGGGGACTACGGCTTGGACCTTCTGGTGTACCTCTTCAATGAGATACTGACATCGGGAAGGATGCCGGACGCATGGCGGAAAAGTGTTATTACACCTATCTTCAAGGGCAAAGGAGACCATCAAGATGTTGGCAACTATCGCGGTATCAAGCTTCTCAGTCACACCATGAAGATTCTGGAGAAGATTTTGGAGAAGCGTCTTCGTGATCTTATTGAGGTGGATATGAATCAATTTGGTTTCAGACCAGGAGTTGGCACAACAGACCCACAATTTTGTCTGAGAATGGCGATGGAGGCATTCAGAGAGAAAAATAAGCCTTTCCACGCAGTGTTCGTTGATCTCGAAAAGGCCTACGATACAGTCCTAAGGAAGCTGATATGGAATTGTCTCCGCACACGGGAAGTACCGGAGTGCTACATCCGTTTAATACAGGACATGTACAGGGACTGCACAACTGCAGTGAGATGTAGACAAGGTGAAAGTCGTGCCTTTCCTGTCTCGGTTGGGCTACATCAAGGCTCAGCTTTAAGCCCTTTTCTCTTCATCGTAATAATGGATGAAATTTCCAAGGATTGCAGAAGAGGTGGTCCCTGGGATATGTTATACGCCGACGATCTCGTAATATTTGGAAGCAGTCATTAAGATGTAGAGCGAAGGTTAGAAGCATGGAGGAGAGCATTTGAGAGCAAGGGCCTGAGGGTAAGCCGTTCCAAGACCGAATATCTGTCGTCCGACCCAAGAAGAACAACTATGGAGATTCAGAGTCAGCCGGTGAAGAGTGTGGACTGCTTTAAATATCTGGGGTCCATGGTCAATACTGAGGTGACCAGCGCAGGTGATGTTGCACATCGAGTACGTTGCGGTTGGAACACATGGAAGAGACTGACTCCAATGCTATGTGACAGAAGGATGCCACTGAAGATAAAGAGCAAAGTATACTCCTCTATGATCAGGCCAGCAATCCTTTATGGTTCTGAGTGCTGGGCCCCTCTCAAGACAGATGAGCAGAAGCTGCACGTGGCGGAGATGCGGATGCTAAGGTGGATGCAGGGCTACACACGCTTGGACCGGAAGATCAATGAAGAAATAAGATCTAATGTGGAGATAGCCCCTATTCAAGAAGTGGCAAGAGCAAGAAGGCTGTCATGGTTTGGTCATGTGCAGCGTCGCGGAGAGAGCCCTCCCCTTAAGAAAGCATCACGTATGCAAGTGGAAGGAAGAAGAGGTAGAGGCCGCCCGAAGAAGACTTGGACAGCGACAGTAACCGCCGACATGAAGGCAAAAGGAGTAGATGCCTCCCTGGTCCACAACTGGAAGAAATGGAAAAAGAGGACTGGACCTACCCTGGGATACGCGGGACAAGGGTCGACAAGGTGAGCAAGGTGAGCTGGAGGAATTTTGAACTGCTAAATTTGAAATTTGTGAACATTTTAAAGACGTTTTTGACACTACAGAATCGACAGCTCTGAATAATATCCTCCCTTGAATATAGGCCGCATATGAAAACTAGCCCGCAGTAGTGGGCTATACAGAAAGTTAATACAGAAAAATGCGATTTTGCGAAAAAGTAGATTTACTATGAATACGTAGATTCAGTTTGCTATTGATTCGTAAATAATTTGAATTCTGATCGAGCGATAACGAGTGCTTTATTAAAAAAATCCGAATTACCAACGGTCATAACCCATAGCCGACATGCAACAGGCTCGGGTTCAATGCCGTAGTTCGTTCACCAGGCTGTGTACATCCCTCACAGATCGTCTATCCACGCCTTTCTTTCTCCCTCTTCCTCTCCTCGCACTTCCCTCTACCTCGCCTTCGATCGTCACCAGAGCCAGGCTGTCGGTCTAATCTTAAAATCTGCGTAAATTGTGCATTTCCTCCGCTTGATGGTCTCTAGCAGTCCATTGTTCTCTGGTACTTTCATTTAGTTTTGCACGCCATTCGCCAACTGATCCTTAGCAGTCTCTTCCAGGCCCACATCTTGAATGCACCAATCATCTCTTCATCCTCTATACGAAACATCCAACTCTCTATTGCGTGCGACGTGATGTTCCACGTTAAGCTGTTCATACGTTTGTTAATTTGAACTTGCAAACATAAATGCAAGATACTAATCGCACAATGTAAAAACAAAATGCATCTTTACAAATACCATTGGTAGATAGTTGTGAATAAAAAACCGGCAAATCTCTAAATCGGTCAAAAAGAAATAATCGGGTTTATCAGTCATGAATTTAATTACCTCCCATAATATTCGAAAATAAATTTTATTCATTTAAGTGCACAAAAAACAGTCTGAAAGATTCAGTTAATCAAACTTTACTCTAAGATGAATAAAATAAGCTGTGATGAACATAAAGATGACACAAATCAAGTTCAAATGTACGCTACTATCTGTCCACAACTTGTCTGAACAATTCGAACACAAGTCAACTGCAGTTTACAAAGCTAGGTAAGTGATATGCCATCACAAACCCCGCAAGTCATCACTGCAGTTAGGAGACGGTGGACTGAAGATCTCTCGATCATGCGATCATCATCATAACTCGTAAAAACACACACGAGCTTTACTGCGCGGAACACAGCATGAAGAATAGAACAATGGGCAGTTCAAATGGTCCACCAGTTCAAATATCTGAGCAGCAACTGTTCACTGAAGCGTGATACCGATTAATAATACTGGTTGATTTGAGAGCAGTTCACTGCTTCCCACGGGATAGAATCGAACAATGCTTTCTAATATCTGCTGTGCAGAACAATGGTATAACATTGACCTTCATCAGTGCTTCCTCTGTACCAACGTTCTGGCCATGTGGATAGAGAACACTTCTTTAGTTTTCTAGCTGTCTTGTGTTCGAATCGAGTTGCAGTCGAGGGTGCTAGCGTAAAAAATTCTTCAAAAATAGAAAACACAAGGTTTACGCCAAAACATGTTTCATCGCTCCAGTGGCTTCTCAAGGCGTTAAATGAATCTATATTTCATAAAGATGCAACAAAATTCGAACTTTGAACTCATGATATACAGATGAACAAAATTAAAATCATAGATGCTTCAACTTATTAAGAGGTGGCTATATATGGCTATTGAAAATAAAATGGCCAATACATATATACATATGTATATATATATATATATATATATATATATATATATATATATCTATATATATATATATATATATATATATATATATATATATATATATATATATATATATATATATATATATATATACAGATTGTTTCATAAAAAATGGATCACCCTTAAACATCGCCTTAACTTCAACTTTGTCTAACTCCGTCAAACTTGAACGAATTTCTCTGAAATTTGGAAGATATGTCAGTTGTGCTTACTAATATCATTGTTGGAAATTTCAAGCATGAATATTGAGTTGTTTTCCTGTTATAGATAAAAAAGTAGTAGATAATTTGATCTTCATTTAGCAATGTTACACAAAATCACACCTCACTCTTATAAAATTACATTTGTTTCCTTTGTTATGTAATATGTTGTTCTACAAGCCAAAAGCTATCAAGCAAAACAAAAATAAAGAAAATCGGTCAATCAGAGCCAGTATAGCACCATTATTCATCAACAATAATGTAGCTGCTACATGTGATTAACTGGACTTCATGTTCCATACCTTCCTGACTTCGTTGCGGTGGTGTTGGCAGCACTCCTGATTGCTTTCAGCTAGAAATCTATCTCTTACCGGTTGAAAACAATACAAAGCACAAATGAACAATAACGAGATCGCATTCACAAAAGACAAAGTGTCAGCCTTGCTAGAACTACCGGACCAATGGCCGCTCTGAACTTCGCATACAGCAAGGAACCATGAATTCTGAACGCTATGTGAATGTTTTACGAATGAACATTGGCCAAATGACAGATCAACTTGATGATCCATCGACTTGGTTATTTATGGATGATAATGCTACGTGTCACAGGAGTAGTAGAGTCAACTTATGCAAGTCTCAATTAGGGCTTAGGACATTATCTTGGCCAGCTCGTTCTCCTTATCTGAATCCCATAGAAAATGTATGGAGTATTCTAAAACGTAACGTTCGTCGTTCACTGCTACCTACAGATGGCGTATCACAACTTACGTCACTGTTAAAAAGAGAGTGGAGAAAGTTAGATCAGTCAAAAATCAACGATATCATCGAATCAATGCCTAGACGAATTGGTAGTGTCATTGACAATAAGGGTAGGGCCACAAAATATTAGCTTCTTAAGAACCGTTACTGTATCATAGCTTATCAGATTATATAAGGACATTTAAATATATTAGGGACATGAAATAGCATGAAAAATGCTTTCTGTATCATACCTATGTTTTATTTAGTCAAATTTTAGGATGATCCACTTTTTATGAAACGGACTGTATATGTATAGCCGATTTTATAATGCGATTATATAATATATATTATATATATGCGATTTTATAACTTGTAAACGCTGAGGATGATTCAATACATCTGAATCAAAACTACTCCGGAACATATGTATGCCAGGAAATGTACCCAATTCAGAGTATCACTGCAACAGCCGAGAGGGACTTTTCAATAGCCGATCTGGTTTGTGAGGAATGGCTACAATGTTAAACATTCTAGTATTCATAATATGTGAAAGCTGAAATATTTTGAAATAATGACTTTTTCTAATACGAGTACATGTCTTCAGTGCTTTTGTCCTACATGTGAATAGAAATTGCTAGATTAGGTAGCTATCTGTACATTATCTGTATGGGCCCGGCACGGCTGAGGGCATCTGGAACCGGGTCGGGCCGAAATAAGCGATCCATGTATGTCAAGCCGCCAGGAGAGACCAAATGTGTCGGACGTGATGTTACCCTGAATGCGTCGAAGCAAATCGACGACACTTTCGGAATGGCGCCAAGTCGGGGTAGCGCCTCGCTAACTCAAGTCAGTGCTGCAGGAATTCTGAGTTAAACTATAGTAATGAATAAAATAAGCGTTGTCTTGCCATTAAAAGAAAATTAGCCTGAATAGACTTAATGCGCTAAGCAGAGTAGTAATGGTGTAGTAAATTTAGTCAGTCAAAATGCATAATCTTCGCTGTGTCAAATGAGGATTCGCCAGCGAAGAAAACATGGTCTTTTGTTTTGTTAATGTGGGAATTATACCAGGAACTTCTCAAATGATCCATGTTTTTGCCAATTGTTTGATATTACCTGAATCACCTAACTTTAATTTTCCAAATATGTTAAGTTGCTTCTTGGAATCACTTTCTTTCATCTTTCCCCTTCGAATCTCTGCTTTCTTTGTCGATCATGAGATCAGAATTTATATCGCAGGGTCAGTTTTCCCTATCAAAATGTGCCTAACTTCACCTTGAGAAGCCAATTTCTGCATTCATTAGAGCTGTGTCATACACGAATAATCGAAAACAACCGGCAATCAATCTGGACTGCGCTTCAGTAACGGCAAGTCTATTTTTGCCTGATGCCTGTGTGCAAGCGGCCTTCCATAGGAAGTATCATCGCTGTCATGCATTGTGACATTTTGAAGCTGTCATGCAGCTGACCTTCCAATTATGTATCCGCGGCAGAAGTACTTCGACTTCAATCGCCGATGTTAAGCAGTCTTTCAGCAGTCTATGCGCAATGTAGGCACATGCAGAAGACAAAATCTAAAGGTCGAAAATTAGTGACATTTAACGACTTTCACGATTTTAGTGCAATCATAGTTCATTGTAATAGTTTTCTTTTCTTTTCAGGAGTGGCCAGTAGTATTGCGCAGCTCATGGTCACTTCAATAATAAAATCTTCAAAATTAGTTTGATGGCATGCAGTGATATACATATGTACGTGTTTGTGGCAGTGATGAGGAAATTGACGTTAATGAGTGATAAAATAAATGCATAATATCCCATAATTTACATAAATATGATATGTTTACATTATAGCATTTTTATAAGCGTTGAACCAGGTCCTTGTGAAGGGCCTGTCAGACGCCATCACGGAGCTGAAAAAGATCGCGACTGAATTTAGAATTTGACGTGTGACAAAGCTGATGAAGTCAAACAAGGCAAATGACAAAATATGAAGTTAACAAAACTATGCAAGTGATATGTAGACTCTACCACAAGTCAGTGACTGTCAACTAATGCTTCATTAGTCAAACAACATAATACAGCTGGCAGTGGCTAGTTTTTATTCTTTCTTATGCCTTTAGAAAACCGATCAATGCCGATCGGACTTGTGATCTTGAAACTGCGAAATTTGTTATTGTATGATGTTGACAGATATATTGATATGCAGCAAGTCATGCGGAAAAATCACATTTTTCAGAAGTTCCTTTTATTGATGTGAAACAATGTTAGCAATTGTCTTGGATTAGCCATGCATCCTTGGCGGCATTAGGTTATGGCCCCATTTCTGCTAGTAGGTTCAGTTGAAAAGTATTTGTCAATAATCACAATCTTTCATACTCAAACATTCACAGTAGAAATCAGGACTGCTGACTAGGTAGATTTTGAATGCAGTGAGTCCGAGTCTGGATTTGATAAGCAACTATTAATCTATTTAAAGTAGATTTTTTTGCATGTCATAATTGGTCATAATAATATTACAAGGCCTAAACTGGACAGATTCCGCAGACCGTCTCAGGGACTCTTAGGCCTACAGTATTGTATCTTCAACTTGGTTCTGCAAATGCACAGTAAATGAAACGCTTGTATAGTCCGTTTCATAAAAAGTGGATCATCCTAAAATTTGACTAAATAAAACATAAGTATGATACAGAAAGCATTTTTCATGTTATTTCATGTCCCTAATATATTTAAATGTCTTAATATAATCTGATAAGCTATGATACAGTAACGGTTCTTAAGAAGATAATATTTTGTGGCCCTACCCTTATCGTCAATGACATAACCAATTCGTCTAGGCATTGATTCGATGATATCGTTGATTTTTGACTGATCTAACTTTCTCCACTCTCTTTTTAACAGTGACGCAAGTTGTGATACGCCATCTGTAGGTAGCAGTGAACGACGAACGTTACGTTTTAGAATACTTCATACATTTTCTATGGGATTCAGATCAGGAGAACGAGCTGGCCAAGATAATGTCCTAAGCCCTAATTGAGACTTGCATAAGTTGACTCTACTACTCCTGTGACACGTAGCATTATCATCCATAAATAACCAAGTCGATGGATCACCAAGTTGATCTGTCATTTGGCCAATGTTCATTCGTAAAACATTCACATAGCGTTCAGAATTCATGGTTCCTTGCCGTATGCGAAGTTCAGAGCGGCCATTGGTCCAAATGCCAGCCCAAATCAGTAGAGTCGCACCACCTTGTACCCGGGGACGATGTAAATGTCTCGGAATTTCCTGATCAGATTTTATCCATAATCTCAATCGACCATCACTATCCTTCAGACGGACTGATGCCTCATCAGACCGGACAACCCGATCCCATTGATTTCGCCAGTGACAATGACTCATTGCCCATCTGAGACGTCTTTTTGTATGCTGATCTGATAATTCGATCTGAAAGGGCCTCTTACAGCCCTTGAAATCCGACTTAATAAGTCTTCTACGAATAGTGGACTCAGAAATGGACGAGTCTAGTGCAGCCATCTCAGTTAACGAGAGACTTCGATCAACTTTAACAAATCTCAAAATTAGGCGGTCTCTACGTTTGGATGTTTTGCGTGGACGGCCAGAGCCCTCTTTACGACAGCCATCGATGCAAATTTGTGTAAGGGACATTTAGTCGCTTGCTTGTAGCTCGCAAAGAAAACCCTCGAGCAAGGCTGACACTTTGCCTTTTGTGAATGCGATCTCGTTATTGTTCATTTGTGCTTTGTATTGTTTTCAACCGGTAAGAGATAGATTTCTAGCTGAAAGCAATCAGGAGTGCTGCCAACACCACCGCAACGAAGTCAGGAAGCTATGGAACATGAAGTCCAGTTAATCACATGTAGCAGTTACATTATTGTCGATGAATAATGGTGCTGTACTGGCTCTGATTAACCGATTTTCTTTATTTTTGTTTTGCTTGATAGCTTTTGGCTTGTAGAACAACATATTACATAACAAAGAAAACAAATGTAATTTTATAAGAGTGAGTTATGATTTTGTGTAACATTGCTAAATGAAGATCAAATTATCTACTACTTTTTTATCTATAACAGGAAAGCAACTCAATATTCATGCTTGAAATTTCCAACAATGATATTAGTAAGCACAACTGATATATCTTCCAAATTTCAGAGAAATTCGTTCAAGTTTGACGGAGTTAGACAAAGTTGAAGTTAAGGCGATGTTTAAGGGTGATCCATTTTTTATGAAACAATCTGTACTATCGTGTCAAGGCGACGTGTCGAGCAAAAGTGCTAGTAAAACGACCTGTCATGTAAAAACACTATCTCAGCATGTATTAACGATATCGTCCCACTTCTTTCAGATTTCGGGTGTTCAGTGTGTGGGATTTTCTAATATGTTCACATCATCATCAGAGCGAATACAGAGCATATGAAGAATTTCTTTATTATGACATATATTCTCTGGTCTTTTAGCATCATTTTTTACAGATTAATTTCCCCATTAAAGAACAAAACAGAAGTTCCATGAAAAATTCAGCTTAAGTTCATAAAACTTAAAATATGAAAAAAACTTTGACATCATTATTCAAAAACACCACCGTTCAATTTAATTGAACTAACAACTCTGGTTGATAGAGGATGTCTAAGATTGCATTCCCCAGTCCGGACTGATCGCGAGAGACAATTTCGTGTTCAATGCTTCGTTGTTGTAACTCCGGAAATCGGTCGTTCACTGTAGTACACTCTGTTCTTGATCACAACCCACAATAATAGTCTAAAGGAGAATTATCGGGTGATCTTTGAGGCCACTTTATTGAAGATTCACGACTAATGACTCAGTGATCACCGAAAATGTTCTTCAATAAACTTGTCACTTTCTTGGAGAGGTGTGGCGGTGCTTTATGTTGCTGGAAAGTGATCGCCACCAACTTTCCCGGAGACTGAAATTGCGATATATTAATGCTGAACTACAATTGCGGAATTCACGCTTTAAAGCCATGTTTAAAATCTCAATTTTAAAAGCAGTGTTAGAGTTTTGGTTTAAGCAAGAAATTGTACCAAAACTATCGTTTTTGTCCCTTGGAATATACCGTTATTCAGTTGATGTAAAAAACATTATTTAATTGATTGCTACATGCTGTTATCGTGCCTTGTGCTGATGCATCAGCTATTGAGCGTAAAACTTATAAATGCCTGATTAGTGGGCATCAAGTCCATCTAAGACCATAAAGGACACTTGTATAGGCCGGAAATATGTTAATATTGCAATGCTTACTATATAGATTGCAAAAGTAGATCTCATGTTGAATGTCATTCTTGAAAAATTTTGAAAAAAATACAGCAAAGGCACAAATTTCAGCCAGAGAAACATGGTTTTAGAGTGCGACACGTTTTTTTGAACCCAAATAATAGTTTGTTGCACTGTGAACCTCCTGCTATTCTTGAAAATGAAAATGTACACAAGTCGTTTCAAAGTCATTTATAAGACAAAGTCCCAAAACAGACAAGAGAGTCACACCGAGATCTTTCGACCTATGGTCTCGACCTTTCGACCGAGATGATTCGACCTGCAAAAGATAAAAAAGTATTATATTTAACTAATGAGAGGCGAAAATTCATCATTCAACTAAGTATCAAGTTTATTGAATCATTTCCTTTTTTGTACAAAATGTGGGAGTTACATGGAAAGACTGTCATAGATAATCAGATAGCTTTAGTGGATTTCTGACTGTAGAGATTCTTTTTCATCAAGAAAATCGGTGTTCCTGGTGAGCACCGATATGCGTTTTAATCTGATGCCTTTACCGGTACATGCATGTTAGACCGACATAACAAACCTGAGCATTTATGTGCTGACATGCTAATTCGCATGATGCCTGAAATTTCTTTCAGAAATTGAAATATTATCATCATAAATCTTACTTGGGTCAAAAGGGCTCAAGTGAGTCAGAAACATGAGTCAAAGGGGTGAGGTAGGTCGTTGGTCAAATTCTGTTGAACCATTTCCAACTCAAATACATCTTACAGTATAGTTCTACACCTACAGGGTGCTGCATAAAAACTGTGCCTAAATTTTAGTGCAGCATAACTGTCTAATTATCCAACAGAAACGAATGAATAAGGTATCTTTTTGAAGCAATTTTGAAAGTCTCATTTGTTGCCATAATCAATATTGCAATGATTGCATTTGAGGATGAGAATATAATGTCCACGCAAAGCAGAAGAACTCTAAAGTCAAGAAACTAGATAAATTCGAAAAGAACAACGACTAAATGGAAAGCCAACCTTCTTCCGATTCTTCACTTAAACGATAGTCATCATGGCGAAGTCTTTCTGTTCCAGATGATCACACAACATCAATTGGGTAATGACTGCATGGATCAGTCATCTGCAATCACGCCTTGTAACGGAACGCCGGAAATTCATATTTCCTGTTTTATTTCCTCCCAAGTCTCCACGTCTCTTCCAAGTTAAGCCCCAAGCATTTTCATTTGCTACTTACAACTCTTTGATCATCATGAAGTCTTTCACCATATTTCTTGCAAATAACCAAGCAGCTTTCATTTCAATCATGCAATACTGAATATTTGGTATTACATAAAGTGATCGATGTGTTGATATATATCTTTAGGATAATATCTTTAGGAAAGATGTTTTTCGCTTAAAAATAAATACCCAGAGCATCATGTGACATTCATCAGAAAAGAATATAACTTGCATATCTATGAGCCATCTGCAAATTCGAATTTGAAATTTAGAATGATGACCAATTACAGCAACTTCATCAGGACTATAGCTTGAAATCTTTGTTCAATTTTGCAACTCAATTATGTCACCACAACTATAAGTAGAGAGAAAAAGAGTTTAGTAAACGATGTGTGGAATACCTACATCATTCGCATCCTCACTAAATCCCTTATAAAATTGTTTAAGAGTCGTTGTTCTTTTCATCCAGTTTCTTGGCTTTGGAGTTCTTCTGCTTTGCGTAGACATTATAGTCTCATCCTCAGATGCAATCATTACAATATTGATTATGGTAACAAATGAGACTTTCAAAATTGTTTCAAAATGATGCCTTATTTATTCATTTCTGTTGGATAATTAGACAGTTATGCTGCACTAAAATTTAGGCACAGTTTTTATGCAGCACCCTGTAGGTGTAGAACTATACTGTAAGATGCATTTGAGTTGGAAATGGTTCAACAGAATTTGACCAACGACCTACCTCACCCATTTGACTACGCTGCATTAAAATCTAGTCACATTTTTTATGCCGCATTCTGTAATAATTGCATCTTACTAAGGCTAGAGTTGGTAAAACTTAAATAGGCTAGAGCGTAAGTTAATTGCGTAGCTAATTAACTTGATAGGCAAGCTAATTGCGTAAGTTTGTACGCCACGCCCACATCTATGTACAGGGTGTCCCAAAAGTTGCTTGCATCACCGTTTTATTTTAATGGTGGAACGACCCTTTATGCTTGAGAATCAATCTTTTAATCAAAAATAACACGAAAATACGATGAGGTCTTAGGATTTGCAGCAAATGTTCGAAATATCATCCATCTTCGGATAATAAAACATTCACTATTCTCACACCATGCTGTCAACAGCAATTGCGATTTTTTCATAATTGATTTCAATAAACTTTGCATCGATTTTCTCTTTGGCTCGTCAATAGTTGTAGGCCTTCACAACCACTCAAAGCCGGTTAATCTCATAGTGTCAGATTAGGTAATCTTGCCGGCCAAACTGCTTCAAAACCACGTCTAAAATCCCTTTGAAGAAATTGGGGTCTTCTCAAAGTTACGGTAGCATGATGAAAAAGTGCGATGGTCCTTCATCTTATTGGAAAATTGCTGTGGAGAAGCATCATTTGATTGATATTGTTGAATGAAGTGATTCTTTAGCATTTCATTGCAATTATTGCTGTTGACACTATCGGAGAAGAAATGCCAACCAAATTTATGGCACTGAGAAAATAGCTGTGCATACCACAACACGTGATGAATGGAGTGAGAGAGAGTCAAGCTCATGGTAGGCTTTTCACTTGCCCATGTGATGCAATTATACCTATTAATAAGCCAATTAGTGAAAATATTGCTGAATTGCTCTAAATAATCTTGGATACTAAATCTGTATTGCTCATTGATCGCATCTCATTCAGCTATCTTTATCATCCGCCGTGGTTGCCTGATACAAAATGAAGGGGTTAAGAAAATGTCTTCATTTGTCTTTCAATATTCTATGAATATTGATCTTGTAATTCCAGTCATAAAAGTAAGTACTGTAGCTTGAAAAGTTCAATGAGCTCGAAGATTAAAGGACATCACACTAGTACCCTCCTCAATGATAGGCAGACGATTTTCCTATTCGAACTTTCTGCTTATTCCAGAGGCATCAAGAAGATTGCAAGTCTTTTCAAATTTTGAAATTAGACGGGTGATATTACAGTAGCGGTACAAAGGCATCTCTCGCATCTTATACATGTATGCACACAAAGTTTGAAAGGCACATTTTTCATTTGAATAGATCAGTTGGACAATTTAGAAGTGAGTTGATAATTTTTCTGATTCTTGACTAAATGATAACCTACAATTAACCATCAATGAAGTTTTTGATAACAGCTTTCTGATGAACATTCAAAAAACCTTTTTGTCAAAAGTATCTAAAATCAAAAAACTACGCTAATTTTGGGGGACCCTGTAAGTAGTAAGTAAAACTCCACTTCTGGATAGTGCAAGATGGCCGCCGTCGCTGACGTCCCCCCCCTCTGGAACGGTAGAGTGTCGTGGTCGGCCGCCGTGGTGCTTTGAGTCTGACGTCCCCCCCTCTGGAACGACAGAGTGTCATGGTGTGCCGGCCAAGTGAGTCCGCAAGGTTCGCTGACGTCCCCCCCTCTGGCCGGCCGTCGTATAGCGCGCGGTGCTGTGCTGTCCAGGTTGGCGTGGTGTGCCGGCCAGGTTGGGAGGGTGGACTGTTGTAGCTCACCTGAAAAAATCCTAAGTATCAGAGTGGCTTTGTATGGGTAAAATTTTGAAAATTTTCCAAAGTGTGTCATTTCGACCTGGGACCTTCACCAAAACATTTTTCATCAAATTTCACTGACCTCCCCCCCCCCCCCGACAGCAATCTTCTAACTTTGGTTCTAGTGAACGGATTTTGTCTTACAGCTACTCGTTTGAAAGAGGAGAAAAAACTGCTCGACGCCATTTTTGCCGCGAGTCAATCGGACCAGCCGTTCAAAAGTTAGAGCTGTTACAAGATTTTAGGTCGGAGCTCACCTGAAAAAATCCTAAGTGTCAGAGTGGCTTTGTATGGGTAAAATTTTGAAAATTTTCCAAAGTGTGGAATTTCGACCTGGGACCGTCACCAAAACATTTTTCATCAAATTTCTCTGAACGAGGGGGGGAGGGGGGTCCGTGAAATTTGATGAAAAATGTTTTGGTAAAGGTCCCAGGTCGAAATTCGGAAGTTTTAAATTTTTCAAAATTTTCACCACACTGGAGCTCTCACACTTAGGAATTTTTTCACTTGTGGCATGTTACATGGACATGTGCTGACGGACCCACTTCCTGTGGTCATATGAGAATGGTTTAGGTGTTATATGATAGAGAATGATGAGACGAATCGTTTGCAACAAACCGCATGTCGCTACAATGAATATTTTCGGAGATAGAGCGATTTTAAGTTTTCTTCCGAGCATATATAAACCCCCGACAACGTAAGTCTCATCACTTCATCGAAAGACGAGGTAAGCGACGGTCGTCGCTCTGAGCTCCCGATATCGGGTGTTTCAAAGGACTCTATCTTTTGAAGTAGGCAAGCTATCTTCTTACTTCAAAGTTTGTATGATAGAGTTTGATAGTGTCTTTACTACTGATAAAATTTTTTAAAAGTAGTATGAGTAGTAAAATGCGGAATTTTTAAAAAATTCTTAATTTTCAGTTTTTTCAAAGTTTTAACATGTAGACTAAGGTTTTCAAGTATGCTGAGTTCAAATCTGCTATCAGATTTGAAATTTAACTAAGTCTAAGGCAGCTTTGAGGGGTTAGATCCCAGCTACTGATCACTACCTTTGACTCGACGTTGCTGTTACCACTTCGGGGCAGTGACAATGATGTCTTCAGCTGTAAAGAGCGGGTATCGGGGAAGATCTCTCACTTCCCTAGTGATCAGTACAAGGCCTTCGGGCTGTCGACGGGATCGAGTGCCACTCACTATACTCAAATCTATCATTCCTCACTAAGTGTTATGCTTTAGGAATATGACTGTACTACATGATTCCAAACTTATACAAATTTCATTATCTTACAGTTAACAAGAAATCTCAGGCATGGCTAACGATAAAAACCGCAAATTCCATATTAAAATGTGTACCTGTGGGCAAATAAATCGCAGTGCGGACGCCAAGGCTCATGTCAAGAAGGCGGGCACCGACCACATGACTATCCTGAATAGGGTTGCGTGTGTGAAGTGTAGAGTGTTGAAGGGTGATGAGGATGAGGCGCGTTTTTACAGAGTGCATGCTGACTGTAGTGGAGGTTTGGTGAATGACTTGCGATTCACGCAGTTGATTGTGGAAGAGAGGGAGCGAATGTTGGCGATAGAGCGAGAGGGTAAGGTTGAGAATGTTGTTGAGAATGATGAGTTGGCGAGAGCAGTTGCGTCGTTGGAGGCTGAGATTGGGCGAAAGAGAGTGCTTGAGAGTGATGATGAGGATGATGTGGATTTAGATAGGGAGCGTGTGAGGAAGCGTGTGAGGAAGTTGAGCTCTTCGTCGTCGGAGGTGTCAAACATTGTCATCACCGACCCCCCGAAGAGCTCATCTTCCCCAAAAGTGAAGAGTGGTGGGATACGTAAGCAGTCGGCGAGGTGGTTGAAGGATGAAGAGAAGAGGCATGTATCGCAGCAGATGGCGCATGATTTGTTGGTGAATAAGTATGAGAGTTTGAAGAAGGTGAAGGATGAAGTTGTGAAGGAGTTGGATGAGTTGAAAAAGAAGGAACTGAAGTCGAAGGAGGTAGCGGATGAGAATATTCGAATGAGGCGTAGTGTGACTGATTTGAAGAATAAGACGCGAGAGTTGGAAGAGAAGAATGATGAGTGTGAGAAGAGGGCGAGTGCTGCGGAATGAAGAATGAGAGATGCAGAAGCGAAGGTTGAGGAGATGATGAAGGAGATGAGTGTGTTGAGAGCGAGGAATGTTGAGTTGGAGAGGACTGTGGCTTGGCGGGGTGATGAGAGGCAGGCGTATGAGAAGTTGGAGCGCATGAGGGATGAGTGGAATCGTGCGAATGAGGATAGGTTGTTTAAGTTTCACATCCCTATTCGGGATAATCATTTGGACGGCGAAGTACTCGTGAATCAAAATCTAGACGAGTCCATCATTTGTTATAACGGCCATCCGACGAAAAAATGCCTACATGCCAGCCTGAGAATGCGCGGCCATCTCCACAAATTCTCTATTCGGAAGCGCGCGAGACTGCCAAAGGATGGCTAACTTGGTAAGTGAAAAGTAAATAAGATAGTATATCCTATTCTAATACATATCATTTTCATTGCAGATCTTTGCCCGCCTTCACCACCCCATCAATTCACTCCCGAGAACGAACCATCGGCTCTCTTAAGGGCCACCTAGGGGCAAGACATGATAGAACCTCCACGCGGTTTGCCCTGGGCAGTCTTCAGACTGGCGAATACTATCATTAAGTTGAATCTGCTATCAGTCAACTTGAACGTTGCGTCGCGTTAGAGGGGTATATAAACCACTGCCTCTCATTTCATTTCATTTCAATCATGCAAACGCCGAACAGTCAAGTCAGCTCTCCTCGCGGACCGCAGTTAAGGCCGCGAAATTTATTTGAGGAGTTTGTCAGGCTAGAGGAGCAAGACAGAGTCCACAATAATCTTGCTCGGATTGTCAATCCGATGACAGCAACTGTTGTCAATCCAACGGAATGGCGCTACATTCCACTTTTTAGCCATGTGCCAGTTAGTGTGGAAGTCGCACTGCTACCAAGGAGAGAGTCAAAGACTCTCTCAGCAGAATTGGTAGGGTGTAAGATGACGTTACTCCCGAGAACGAACCACCGGCTCTCTTAAGGGCCACCATGGGGCAAGATTTGATAGAACCTCCTCGCGGTTTGCCCTGGGCAGTCTTCGGACTGGCGAATACTATCATTAAGTTGAATCTGCTATCAGTCAACTTGAACGTTATGCAGTCGATTGCTATCCCTGAAGCATTCTGATTCGCTGTTGAGCAATTCATTGTTGAAAACCCTGTATAAGCCAGAAGAGTGTAGCGCTTCTCATTCAATTTCAAGTCACGATGGAAGAAACGTCTCCTGCCAACAGCATTCCCGTCTTCATCGATGAAGACAACGCCATTCCCGAGTTCATCATCCTCGACGAGTGGGATGAAGAGGATGATAAGAAGGGGAAAATCAAGAAGATCGTTTGGACGGATGGGGTGTGGACTCCGAATACCACTCGCATCCGAAAGGTGCCAGATGCACCAGCACGACCTAGGCGGTATAGGGTCTATGACAACCTAACCGTCATACCCATTGACTATTCCAGCCAATAGTCAACTTAAATTCACACCCCGAGAATGAACCATCGGCTCTCTTAAGGGCCACCATGGGGCAAGACATGATAGAGCCTCCACGCGGTTTGCCCTGGGCAGTCTTCGGACTGGCGAATACTATCATTAAGTTGAATCTGCTATCAGTCAACTTGAACGTTGCAAATGAAGTTCGGTGTAATACTTCCTTTCGACGGGCGTTCCTGTAAAGGGCGGCGGTGAAACCCGTAGCTATGTATACCGCAAGGGACATTCGGCAATGGTCAATCTTGTTTAACCTCTCTGCGTCATGTTTGCAAGTGATTGCCTCTGTCTCAACGTAGTATGCATTCGCGCCAGGGCGACATTTAGCCAACTGTCGAAGGTTGCCTAAAACTTTCCATTGCATACGTTATGAGAACCATGAGTTCTACCTGTCTCTATCAATGAGACGAATTGATGAATGGAATGAAATGGGAGGACACTCACGCGCCACACGCAACATAACACACTTCTCTCTTCCGTAGTCTAACAAGCTCTTTACACATGGATCGCAGTCGATTGCTATCCCTGTATCAGAAGTGTAAGCTATCTTAATTTTATTTGACAGTATTTCATCTATCATCATCGTCCATATGAAATGTTTTAAGATTTACAAGTTAGACTAAGCGTGCTACTATTTCCAAATAAAAAAGTATACATGGTTAAATCATCCACTTAAGCCCCGTTCAAGTAAGTCAGTATGAAAGCAAAGATAATACGAAATAAACATTTATTATGGCATGTATTTCAAAAGGTCTTCATCGTCAATATCGTCCCAGAGTCTGGCTTCACATAGATAACAAAAACAGTTCACTTGCTTTAATCGTTCTTCCACTGCGAGCCTCACTTTGTCGATATACTCCCACTCCGCCATAGTTCGTGGCTGGGAGTTAGGGGTGTACCACTCCCATAATTGGTGGAGGAATTTGGTGCTGGTGATCTCCATCACATCGTCAGTATCGTACTGGAGATACTTCCACCTCACGCCTGTTAAGTCGGGACACTCCTTCTCACATACACTCTCTTCGTTGTCCGCTGGTAATGACAACTTTCTGATATTGTCCAGTCGGTACACCTTCTCTACCTTCCCCTTCGTTGGAGCGTTTGGTGCAACGAGCGCCGTTGGTGTTGAGGATGGAGAAGAGAATTTTGTGTTTGGTGTTGTCGGAGGGCTTGTCATGTTGACTGTGAATAATAACTTTGAAATGTTTTCTAATTCTTAAGTATCAACAAGCAACCAATCAGAATGAACAGCCAATGAATGATGAATACGAAAGTATATATGTAAAGTGACATTCGTGTCATTTCACTCTGTCTTTGTTACATATAACTGAAGTGTTCTCTGGCGAATTCTATATTTGAGGCGTACAAGTGAACTGCTCTCTCGTGAAGTCTCTATCCTTAAACTCGATTTCGTTGAAATGGTAAGTTGAAAATTTCTTCACTCACTTGGGCACTCTAAAAGAGGTGAACATTTTGTATGCGACCGCTGCATCCGCTCCTTTTGGAGTAAAGATAAATTTGAAACTCACTATGAATGGTGCAAGCGAGGTAAATTACAAATGGAACGCATGCCCAAAGATAAAATATTTTCACATAGGGATAATGGTGACGAATTAAGTCCCCTGCGTGTCATTTACGCAGACATAGAATGCTACATTGATGATATCATCCACAAGCCAGCAGCCATATCCTGCTATGAAGTATGGCATGACCACTTTAGGAATAGGCAAAACAAAATGCATACTTGGCAAGGTGAAGATTGCATTTCAAAATTTCTAGAATTTCTCGATAAAGCTGCTAAATTTCAACAATCATATGATTCCCAATTGCAGCGTAAGTCACTACATATGTCAGATGAAGACAAACAAAAATTTGAAAGTTGCACATCCTGTCCTAAATGTCATAAAACGTTTGATGACGATAAAATTAAGAAAGTGCGTGATCATGATCACATCACTGGTAAATTTAGAAACGCACTCTGCTCCAAATGTAACTTTTCACTTAGGTTGAGACGTCGTGTACTACCCGTCATTTTTCATAACTTTAAGGGCTATGACAGTCATATGCTCATAAAAGGAGGGTTGAGCCAGATGAAATCGTGGCAGTTGAATGTAATAGCGCAAACGAGAGAAAAATTCATGGCAATGACAGCAAAAGTACCAGTAGATAAAACTAAAGAAAATAAGACAGTCTTCTTCGAAATAAAATTTTTAGATTCATTCCAATTCATGTCAGCGTCACTAGCTTCTCTCGTTCGTAATCTCAAGTTTCTTCCCCATAGTCAAACTTTGAAGAAACACTATCCAAACTTAACGGATGAAATAATCACTCGCAAAGAAGTCTTTCCTTATGCGTATTTTAGCTCAATGTCTAAACTAAATGAAACAACCCTTCCTTCCATTGATAAATTCCAAAACGATTTGACGGGTGAAGATTGTCCAGTAGAAGATTATGAACATGCTCAAGAGGCATGGTTAAAATTTGATTGTAAAACGTTTGGCGATTATATGATCGCTTACTTAGAATTAGATGTCATTTTGCTGGCTGATGTCTTTCAGGAATTTCGACGAGTGGCATTAGAAGAAGACAAATTAGATCCTGTCCACTTTGTCAGTCTACCAGCCATGTCCTTTAAATCAGCCTTTAAAATGACTGGTGAGACCATTCATCTCTTACAAGACCCGGAGATGTATAATATATTTGAGCGCGGAATACGCGGTGGTCTCACATTTGTAAATAAACATCATATAAAATCTGAAACAGTAGGTGATGATCATATCCACCTAAAGTACTATGACTAAAATAATTTATATGGCAGTTCACTGTCTAAACCACTACCTCATTCCGAGTTTAGTTGGTTAAATCAAGATGAGCTTGAGTATTACTCCAACCCTTCAAACATACTGAAGATTCCAGATGAAGGTGATTGGTGATATTATTTTGAAGTGGATTTGATTTATCCAAATAGCATTAAAAATAAAACTGCTGATTTCCCACTCGCACCTGAATCTGGTGAAGTGACTGAAGATATGTTTTCACCATTCATGTCACAATTTCATAATAACTTAACAGAGTGTGGACAGCCAAGGTACAAACCATGCCGCAAACTTTTACTCACCCAATATGATAAGAAAAATTATCTCGTACACTTCTGCATACTAAAATTCTATTTAGAAATGGGCATGCTTCTAAAGTCAGTTCACCGCATTATCAAATTTAGACAGAAAGCCTTCCTCAAACCCTACATAGATAGTAACAGTCAAAAACGTGCACTCGCCCAAAATAATTTTGAAAAGGATTTTTATAAATATAAGAATAACAGTCTTTTCGGAAAGACCATGGAGGATGTTAGAAAACGTATGAACTACAAACTAGTCGTTGATGAACAAAAATATCACAAATTGATCTCATCACCTCTTTTCATTGATAGAGACATCATCGATGAGGATCTTGTAGGTGTTAAAATGATAAAATCAGAAGTTGAGTTGTGCAAACCCATCTATATTGGGCAAGCCGTTTTAGATTATTCCAAGCTTGAAATGTATCAACTCTTCTACAAAATATTAAAACCATGCCCTCTCGTAAAAGAGGTTCGCTTGCTGGGTGGTGATACAGATAGTTTCTTTTTAGGAATTACCACTCAAAAAGATTTAAATTTTAATGAAGTAGGCAAGTCATTAGAAAAATATTTCGACACATCTAACTACAATCCCACTCATCCACTCTATTCCATACAGAATAAAGCCAAACTTGGTTGTTTTAAGGATGAAACAGCAGGAAAGGAAATAGATGAAATGATTCTCCTCCGTCCTAAAATGTATTCCATGAAATCAAAAGAATGTGCAGATAGTATTAAGCGTGCTAAAGGTATATCAAAATCCATTGTTCACAAAATGAAACATCGGTCCTATAAGAAGGCCTATAAAAATAAAACTATAACGTTTGTCAATATGACAATCTTAAAATCTCAAGTTCATACTGTGAAAACGTACACGTTCAAGAAACGAGCACTTTCAGCATGGGAAGATAAGAGGTGTTGGATAGGACATAACACATCTCTTCCACATGGACATCCTGACACAAACATACCTCCACCCAAAAGAATAAAACTCACGCTACCACATTCAGGAGACGTGTAAATAGATTCATCCTTAACTCAGTATTTTGATGTTGCTTTTTGTAGATATACATGGTTGTTTTATGTATCGCATGAGATCGTTTCTTCCTTGTGAATATATGCCTACAGTCAGCTCATTCTCCCTATATCTGTGAAAAGACTTTTTCATATACATATTTTTATTTCAATAAACATATTACAATGACTTCACTTTGTTTTCCGAAACACTAAAGTTACGAGGGATTTAGTATCTTTCACATGGATGCACTCTTGTAAACCATTGGTAATTTTGATAGCAATAGAGGGTATAGTTTGTTTGACGACGGGATGATAGAAAATAGATTCAAACATCTTCTCGACTATTCCATATGAAGCGTCTTTATCATGAATGAAATCGCGTAAAATGTATTCTTTTTCTCACCAACAGAAATAGGTAGAATCAAATCACTTTGAATGTAAAGGTGCTGTTCATGTTTATCAAGTGTCATTGGTGTTTCTATACCAATCGTATGCGCAGCAGCAAACACAGTTTGTAGCATTGAAAAACCAAAGAGTTTTTTCAAATTTTTACTCAATTGACATTGAATGTCATCACCCAGTCTCAGAACAACGCGTTGATTTTCAATTGAAAACGAAATGTGGTGTGTCTTTACATCATATTTACTTTTCATCACATGCTTCAACTTCTGTTGTATATAAGGATTTACTACATGAATGAAGCTTTCAACTGTATGATATAGACGCGGCATTATATTGATAGCAACTTTAGATTTTTGATAAGACTGGTAAATTTTCTTGATGCGATCACCATAGATGTCAACCCAACATTCATCATTAACTGAATCAGCTTTAGTGTGATATTCATGAGAAGCATACACCAGACCGCTTCCAATAATAGGGGTTGGATGTCTTACAAAATGACGCAAGGTTGGAGAGAAATAAACTGTAAGTTTGTCATTATATTTCTGAATAACCAACTTATTTTTGTCCGCCATAATTTTCTCTCCATACTTCTTACCCACAGTCTCATTCCATCGTTTTACTAACTCAATAAGTGATAAAGGTTGAACACCACGCTTTTTCAAAATGATGCGTTCTTCGCATTCTACAACATCTTCATCAAATATTTTAAATTTCTAATGAAATTTGTTGATTCGATTTGAATAAACTTTTTCAACATTTGCAGTAGCAATTGACGTTAGATGTAGTCCATGGCCAAAACCGAGATGTGGATAGAATTCATTATCCAACCTCAGTGTAAGACCTTTAGTAAAAGAATGAAAGCGAAGGAACTGTCTCCCACTCCAATGATAGATAGTAAACTCATAAACTTTCTGATCCTTATTCTTCATGATGGAAGTATTACCACTGTTGAATGCCTTAATAATTTTCTCATTCCCAAATGGACCATAATAATCTGATTTTATCTGAATCCATTCATAGTTCCACTTTCCATCTGACGTTAAATTGTATGGGAACTGGAATGCATTATTCATCGTTATTCCATCATGGGTGCGAGGAGTCAATATCATTTCTTCCAAATCATTCACATTCTGAATATTGCTATCATAGCAAATACTAGAAACGCCAACCTCCCATTCACCTTCTAAATGTAGTGGGCGATTTAATTCTACTCGATAGTCTGATGGTTTATTTTTGGGAAATTTATTCATAGAAGCATTACAGGGCAAGTAGATTAGAAACGAGTCCTTATTTTCACTTTCCATATTATTCACATTGGAAAAATATATTAGCATACTTTTGCATTAACTCTTCATTCGGAAATGGAGTGTGATACTTGTCACAGCATCTTTATGAAAAGGAATCAACGCACCAGCATCGTCATAAATTGCAATGTCAATTTGTGGGATGTAGTTTGATTTCAGCTTTGTATAATGCACTTTCTTGAAAGTATGCTCAGATAAAATACTGCAGCTTTTTGGCTGGTATGGTATCATTGCTAGCAATGGAGCTTCAACATCTCCCACACGTACATCTTCACCAATATTGGAATATATCTGAAAATAGTTAATACGACGCGATAGCGACATGTCTGCGCTAGCTTTGGTTACAGTACCACTTTTAAAGATATTTTGATCAAAACCCAAAATGTCCATTAGAGTTTTATCCATAATTAGTTCAATACCTTTTCCACTTATAGTGAGAGACAAAACACCTTCTTTTTCAGAAAATGAAATATGTTGCTCATTAATCACTTCATTTAAATAATCTACAACCAATTTAACTGAAGTAATAATGCGAGGCATCAACACTCTTGTTTCATGTAAGATACCACCGAAAGGCTCTACACACTTTCTGTATAAAGATACGGTCCATTCTGTATCAAATTGATTTGACCTTTCACATGGTAAATGTTGCATATCAAATTTTCCATGAACAGCTGCAGAACGATGTCGTAAGAACTGATGAAAATCTTTTGAACAAACTAATACTAGATCATCATCATTTAATTTACTTATTGCAATATGATTAGATGATTTGATATAAGTCAATGTTGCCACTTGTTTACCATCAACTTGAAGGAGATAATTAAATTTCTTCAATAATGTTTCAGGAGTCATGTTTGCCTTTCTTGGCTTAATCACAATCTTCTTCACCAACGTCTTCTCATTTTTTTGGAATAAGATCTACATAATAAGCTTCCTCTCGATATATTAACTGTTTATGACCACTTATGTGGTAATTAACGTTATAATTATCATAGCTTGTTAGGTCGCTAGCGAGGTAACCTAAATCATTTCTTAAACTTGGACTTAAACCAATAATCCAATCTTTCTCAACTACATGATGTACATAATTATAATCATCATTGTGCGGAGTGAATTGGACAATATGTTTACTCGCTTTATTCAAGAAATCATATATAAACTTTTTACATGATAAGAGATCTTTCTTTGGCCACTGTGGAATGTATACTCGGCAGCCCTTTTCACATTGGTAAGCAGCTGTGCGTCTCATATTAATAGTCATCACCTCATGATCAAAAGTATAGACACAGTTGCTATAAACAAGTTGAGTGACACCCACTTCCCAATTTCCATTTAGCTGTTGTGTATGATCAATGGGAGTAGAAAAGAGTGCGGCTCGATTACTAGCAAATCTCTTTGTAGCCGCATTGCTAAGCAAAATATGATAAAACGACATTTTTTATATTGCTGATCTGCGACTTTGCATAACATCATGAAGACTTGGATTTTGGACTCTCTACAATATATCAGAGTTGATCGTGATGGAAACGTACATTTCAAAAATTCTCATGGTCATACATCAAGAAGTATTACATTAACATGGCGACAATTTGTCAACCTCAATGATATCATGAGGGATTTGGAATATTTAGAAACATTAAGATTCATCTCCTTGGGTGATCAAGTTTGGCTTCAACGTCGCAACAATGAAATTCAAATCTGCCATTCTCATTCCGCAAACTGTTTCTCATTTCGCAAATACAATTGGGAGAAGTATAGAAGATACATACATCGCTCCATCATGACATTTATTCGTCGTGAGTTCATCGCCCTACTATGCAAATCTTAATCAGACATGACTACCACGCACCATGAGTTGGAAAATAGATTCCCTACAACGTATTGAAACGGATCATGATCGAAACGTCTGTTTCAAAGATTCAACTGGAAATGTGAGAAGAGAGTTTGCTTTATCTTATCGTCATTTTCAATATCTACATCATATCATGAAGGATTTGAAATACTTCTATATGAAAAGACATTCACGTATTGGAAATCGCATCTGGCTGCGCGTCAACAATCGGCGAATTCAACTCTATCATTCCAAACTTCATACTAACTTCACATTTCATCAAGGTAGTTGGGAGAAGTATAAAAGGAAGGTACATCGCTCAATTTACTCATTCTTTCATCATGAAGCGCCATCGCTACACCATCGTCAACATTCTCCGTCGCTTCAGACTCTACACCAAAATCGATCTCACAACATTACACCAACACCTTCCAAACAGCAAGTATTACCCGGGCCGACCTCAAATGTTAGTGGTGAAGATGAACAATTCACGGAATCTTCAACTCTTCCCAAATGGGACTGTACAGATTCTCGGCGCCCTTTCTCATTCATCGGCGCAGTCAATGCGCTTAGAGCTACAAAGACTACTACGTCGGATATGGAAGAGGGAGAGGTGTGTGATGTCGAATCTGACTGTGGACAATATGGTGATCTCTACTCAATTGAGTGAAAGTGTATCATTTTTGAAGATTCGTACCAGCAGTTACAATTTGTGTTATGAACCCGAACTTTTTCCTGCAGCTCTCATTAGTTGTTGGTTACCTGTGCATGTGGCAATCTTTCATAATAGTAAAGTGATCATTACTGGATTAAAATCTCATGTACAAGCAAATGTGATCCTAGACTATCTCATCGAGTATGTACGTACCCAGCGGATTGTAAAATAAAAAACAATTTTTCCAACATGATGTTTTTATTTCAAATCATGATAGAACTTACAAATCATTTTTTCATTAGAGGATGGATTACATGAAAAGTTTTGAATAACAGATACAAATCGAGATACATGTAAACGTTTTAAGATGAAGTACAGTACAAAAGCACCACACGTTGATGAAAGTGGATGTTGTAGTATGCGTTCATTTCGCTGATATTGACGCGTATGTTTTCTCAACCACTGCTGTGTTGGTATATTTGGAGGTTGAGCAAGAGAGTCAAATAGTTCACCACGTCGGTCTTCTCCAATAAAGATCGCTTTCCAATGCTCACCGCCTAAATTCTGCGAATGAGTGTTTAGCACAATAAAAATGGGATAGTGATTTACTGCAGGTGGTAAGGTATCGAGTGAATAGACATTATCGAAAGCTTTCAACGTCGCTTCGTCTGCATTACGCTGCACTTTAGTCTTAATATCGTCAGCAGTCAACCAACTCATTAACGATTATACTGAAGAATCACGTCACGATACTTTGTAATTTCAATATTTGAATCGAAGACTGCATAAATTAATACATTGATCGTCTCAGGTAGTGTTCTTTTGAACGTCAAATCCAAACGAATATTATGAGGCACGTTCGCTTGACGATAGGGGGCACTAATATCGCTGTCAGCAGTCAAATCAAATGCATAAATAGTATATCCACTCTTAAACTCTTTCATAGTGAGTCCGTTGGTGTCATCCGTATTGTAAAAGCCAAAGACATCCATAAAATCAACATAACTGCGCATAAATTGATCCGCAGCAAAATCTAGTTTGTAGGGTGGACCAGGATGACTCACACCATTTACACGTAAAGCAATTTCACTTAACTGATTGTGTTTAAAATTGAAAGCATTCTTCTTTATATTACCATTAAATGCATCATTTTCAACTATTGCCACCATGAGGAGCTTCGGTGCTTCGGATGGAAAGAGGCCATCTTTCATGAAACTCTTTTGATCTTTCGGAATTGTAAAGGTGAGAAGCTTTGTATGCTGAACGGGGTAAATGGCATTTTGGCGGTTAAGACCTTCAGCATGTCCTCTAATGACACTTGGATTCGGTACTACTCGACGAATGTAAAGTGCAATATCTTCCACATGAATTCTAAAATTGTCAACTTTAGCAAATGCATTCAGCGCAAATTCAGGCTTATTCAATGTCAGCTTGAGTCGCATGCTGGTATTACAGAGTAAAAACTTTGACTGTCTAAAGAAGTCTAAATTCAGCGGACCTTATAGCTGACATACTCTACTATCTTTAATCATAGCAGATCGCTTTACAAAGCCACTGTTTGTTTCAACATCAAATTTTCCTGCTTCATCTCTGTACCATCCCATGGCTTCCATATGACTTTTTTGTGCTGCTGGATGAAACTGTGATACATGATTGAAATATGATTCATAGGGATAATCGCTTTGACCACCTTCCACCTGCTGCTCTCCAATCGTTAGAGAAACATCACGAAGTAATGTAGTCAATGGTAAATTGTTCAGTCCAACTTTATGTGTATCGTCAATATCAGTTCCATCTGCTTGCTGAATTCTAAACCTCAAATAAACCATCGCATAACTCAAATCTATGTAGTCATCACTACCACCAGGAATAACAAATTCAATGGGGCCAGCATTCTCAGCTGTTCGAGGATGATAATCTACAATACTTGAACTAAGAATATCTGTCTGTATGGCTTGTTGATCAAACAAACAAAAACCGGAAGTTTTACACTCCATGATTAAAAGTTATGGCAGCGTCGTCGTTTAGCGCCTGATGAATGATTAGAGCCTCTGCGACGTTTGCGTGAATGCCTTTTGACTGAAGATCGCACCTTACCAGCTCCGCGATGTTTCCTCCTTCCTTTTTTCATTCGTTTAGGTGATTTCTTTCCTTGAGTAACACCAGCAAAGGTCTGCTTCAATGTTTTTAAACCGCGCTCCTTCCCACGATTCAACAAACTGCTCTTAAAACTTCTACCTCTGGAAAGATCACTAGCAACATCACCAGCAAAGCCAACGGCATTACTTAAAACATTTCGTTTTAAAGATCTACCGACATTGGATATGAGAGGTGCTACAACAAATTTCAGTGCACCAAGTATGCTACCTCCACGTTGGCTGCGAGCGCCGATGTAAATTTTTCCTCCACCACTTACATAGGAGGGTCGTGAATAAAATGAGGCAGTTGGATTCATAGCTCAAACCCTAAACATTGTTAGTTACAACTTTGCATGAATCACTGTCGATCACTTAGATGAAAGATGTCGGCACGACGCATCCAAGAGTTCATACTTGAAGGATAACCAGTCCATTTAACAAGACACCATTCTTCACCTTGCCGTTTTTTACATCGAATGATTTTCTCTACCAAATATGTTTCACTTTCAGTGACTACCTCAATCTCATCGCGGTAAAAGCTACCCTCAATTTCTTCATTATCGTAATCTTTCAACTTGTAGGTGGTCGGAGAGTCTTTTTGATTAATCCTTGATACTGTAAATACCTCCTCTGTCCAATTCGGAAGGTACCCTTTAGCAAAAACACTTTTCACTTTTGAGATACGAACTTTATCACCAATTTTCACATCACTTTTCACATGACTGCGTTTACGTTGGAATGATTCGCACACTTTATCTACATTGTCAGCATTTACATCTACTAGTCTGAGTCCAATAGAACGATGGATAGAGATATTGTAGGCATGGAGTGTATCTTGTAGAACCTTTGTCCAATTTTGTGTCAAGTTGGCAGTAAAATGTCGCCACAAGCGATTTTTTAATGTGCGATTAAAACGTTCAACGAGTGCAGCTTTATAAGCACTCTTTACACTAAACAACTCAATGTCATGCCTCTCAAATAATCTTCTCACATGCTGATTTTCAAACTCTTTTCCTTGATCACTCTGAATTCTTTTTGGAATCCGACCTTCTCGAAAAATTGTTTGGAATGCTTTTGCTACTCCTTTCCCTTCTTTAGTTTTTAAAGGTTGAGCCCACGCATAACGCGAGAAAATATCAATGACGGTTAAAATAAAATTATTGCCCGAGTTATGTTTTGAAATGGAGGCAACATCACACAAATCTGCTTGCCACTGTTCATCGATGTCATGAACAATATAATGGCGGGTGCGGTACTTCTTTTTCGCTTGTTTGTGGAGTGTATAGGTAGCCTGACCCTTTAACCATCGTTTCACTTGTGATTGTGGAAGACCACTCGCTTTTCATAATTTCTTGATAGATGCAAATCCTGCCGGATGTTTTACTCATAATAGATTGACTTCAAACGTTCAGCCGATGACGACTGACTCTTTTTCCTCCTTCTCATCTTTTTGTTTTCTTGCCTTTCTACATTTACAACAACTGCAGCATTTAGCTTTAGCGGTTTTGCGATCGTGTTCACATTGCTTAGGGGTTTCATTGTGAGAGCTGGCGCAGCAAGTGCAAATGACAACGACATTCACCTCTGGCGGCTCATTACATGGCAAGCAACACATCTGCTTCATATTAATAGTCTGAGAACATGTATTTCCTGGGAGGAACTGTTTTACGTTTTCCTTTTACTAGTTTTAGTGGCGATGTAGATCTACGTCGAGTTCTTCCTCTTGTTTGCTTAGTGGGTGTGGGAGGGGATGTAGCAGGTGACGTCTTAAACCAATTTGTTGGCATTTTCATCGTCTGAAGCATTGGAGCAGTAGCCACTGTTGAATCAAGTTCTTTCAATGTCTCATTATTCAAAGCAAATTTTGGTACATTATGCTTTTTCAATAGTTTAAGAAAGTATGACCAACCAGGTGGAACATAGCCCTGACGGCGCTTTCTACGTGTCGCATACTGAATCAAGTCTTCATAACGTGAAGCATCAATCACTTTATTTTCATCTGTAATGATTTCTCCTCTATCATTTACATTGAGATGGGGTTCAATATTGTTGAAAAGAGATATGGCATGTGCGCGAGATGCTAAAGGTGTAGCAGTCGATACAGAGTCACGCATCTTATTCTTCAAGTTTTTCAATTGCTCAACAGTTTCCGATTGTAATAATACAGCACGATGTGGATCTTTGATGTGAACATTTTGCTGATAATCTATTTCTTTCCTATACATTTGATTTGCAAGAGGTTGCTTTACTTGCTGCATGGCAGTCAATTGTACATATTCATCTTGAGGAATAACAATCATGCGAGAATAAGAACTCATAGTTTGCAGATAATCATGGGAGTTTTCAAAATATCACTTCGAAATCTAAATTCTTCCGGACACTCTTGCGTAAAGTCAATGAATAAGTAACCGTATGGTTTTTCAGTAGCTGCTTGAAAAATTTCAATTAAGGCTTTTGATCCTCTGGGTGCAACTTGTCGCGCTAAAATTTCAAATTGACTTTTATCTCGCGGATTCTTGAAAATAGCATAATAGTGTGTATTCAGGTTTCGTGTACGAGCTTCTTTTCCATCAGGAAACAAATTTTGTGTGATATAGATGATAAAACACCTTTTATGATGTGCTGCACGAGTGAACATATCTGTAACACCTTTTGAATTCTTACTTTCTTTTAATAAATCATCCAATACAACAACATCATTAGACTGAAGTTTATC
The DNA here is from genome assembly GCA_907163375.1 of Prostheceraeus crozeri. Taxonomy (NCBI): domain Eukaryota; kingdom Metazoa; phylum Platyhelminthes; order Polycladida; family Euryleptidae; genus Prostheceraeus; species Prostheceraeus crozeri. The sequence goes on along the minus strand of CAJQUW010004780.1, from coordinate 22,148 downwards.
CACTGCAATAATTCCTTCATGTCGAATAAAGTTGCGACTTTGCAATTCCTGAAACAGCGACGGTTGATAAATACCATAACACCAAATCACTCGATTGATAGGTTCCTTAAACAACTCCCTTCTTTTATCCAATTAATTCAGCGTGAAAACAGTTTTACCTGCATGAGATGGACCTGATACAGTCAGAACTTTATCACATTGAAGTCTGAAATCCATTTTATTACTTTGAGACTCAACATTTGCATAATTAACGCTTAGAGCCAAAGATACCACCCAATACGTTGCCCACGATAGGAGCTAGCATCGGTAGTAACGCTGGAAGGAGACCACCCTTTTGTGTTAGAGTTTCCCTCTTTCTTTGAAGGGTGACTTTAGGATTGGAGATGAAACGCAATTTCGTAGCATATCGCTTAAGTAACTTTCGTTGTTTTGGCGCTAATTTCTTCGTCCTCAACTTTCTCACATGAGAAATAATTTCACGAATGAATTTATCGTTGGCATGTCGTATAGCATTGTATCGCTGATTTGCTTTCATTCGTCGGAGAGCTTGAATGGCTGAAGAAAACTTTGAAGACTTTTGACTTTTACGTTTCGCCATTTTACGTTTCACCATTTTCCGTGTTAGTCTTTGCTAAAACCTATCTTTACCACATTTGCATAGGTACTAACTGTTGCGACATAAGTGACACTCGAAATGAGCAATATCACAGTGGTTACATTTGCAAAGTTGAATGCAATTACGTATGAAACAGCGTTGACAAAAAGCGTGCTTACATCTCTTGAAGATGCGCTTTTCATTTCCATCCTTTCGCTTACATACATCACAACACATAGTTTCACCGTTACTGATGTCTATGGCAAGTCTTTTTGAAGATATGAATTTGCTAGCCTTTTCTAAATAATAGACGCATGTACAGAAGGAATATACTTCGAGAGTGAGCAGACATAGCTCGAAAACCAGTTGTGCTACAATCAAGTACCACTGCATTTTCAATTTTTCTTTATGGAAAGTTGAATGTGAATATCTGAAATCGCTTCAATTACTAGACTGCTACCATGATGGTTAAATGCGTTAAGACGTTCAGCAATTTTTATCATATGTCTTTTAAAAAATTCTTCGGGGTGATCTACCACTTCCATTGAATAAGAAGCAAAATGGAAAGAGCGACTTTCCACCTCTTCCTTTCCAAAATGACTAAACTTAATTTTCGCAACTAATCGCGCCATGACAATGCTATCAGAGAATGTATTCATTAACTCTAGAAATAGAGTGCTAGCATCATCGACCACTGCTTCGATGTCGGTCTCATCTTTATGAAAATTTATCACATAATCTTGAACAGCTCCTTTTAAACTTTGCCTATGAAAATGTAATGTTCCACAGTCGTTTGAGAAAGACATGATCGCCCTTTATCTAACCCATCCATTGCATGAAAACAACTCTTCTCATAGTAACATTTATTGAATAATAGTAACAAGCATGCATTGTAAATCAATGGTTTGAAACAGATAAAATAGATACAGCTGGTAACTATCATACAGCGAGCAATGATAACCATACAGGACTTTGGCAGTGCTGAGGTAAGGAGGAAAGAAGCATTGGTTATGAACGTAGGTACTACAACGAACAGACAAAATAGGAACAGACAAATCCTTAAAACGTTTCGTGACTTCATGATAATGTTGATTCACTCTACTATCCCAAGGTGAGAGCAAAATATCATCAATGATTAGATTGGGAAATACTTTCCTCTCCTTACCAGGATTATTACAAAAGATGCGTATAACATTGAAAGCAGCTAACCATCGTTTAAAGTCAGTAAGAAGAGCACTCTCACAAGAAAAGCCATAGTCTTGCAAATATTTCAGATTAAGTCCATGAATGTGTTTTCTCGCCCATTGATCAACATTGGGATTGCAGTTGGCATGTTGATGATAGACACTGACAATCTGATATGTCCAATTGTTCATAGCAACAGCACTGAGCTCCTGTACAGGTTCACCCTCACAATCCATAAAAATGATGATAGAAGCCTAAAACGGAAATTTACACATCTAAGGAAACGTTCTATAACATATTACAAAATGAAGAATTACATCGATGCTTTTCACGACAAAATACACAAATGATATGATGGCAACGAAGAAGTAAAATGTACCTAATAAGACCACGTCTACGACACTCAAAGCAGATAAGCGAATTGTCATAGGGTACAGTTAGGAAAGGACTAGTAATTCTCCTTCTTTGATTTGCGTTTTGAGGCAGCATTCTTCTCCGACTTGCGCTTCGTACCACTGCTGTTAAGGATTTGATCAATTATGTCGTCCACGTTGGGTGGTTTTGGAATATATAGGATGGATTCCATATGCATGGAGAGAGAGGCTATTTTATTATCCTTATGCCGACCATAATATAGCCCATTCACTTTGAAAAGGATATCCCAAGTACCTTCTCCGAGCTCGTCGCATGTGATGGGTGTTGAATGATCTCCCTCCTTCTTATAGTAAGTGCACCAATGTGATACCGGTAGGCAAATTTGATTACCATCTCAAATCTTTCTATAGGGAGTATCCTTGTCATCTCTCGCCTTCCACGCTTGAGCAAGAGGAATAGGAATGTCCATATTTAATGTCACGTACTCCTCAATAATATCAAGTTGGTGGCGAATGTACGGACTCACGGGGATCAGTATGTAGTCCCCATACTGATTGTGCATTATCTTGACATCCGTGGAAGGGAGCATTCCCGTTTGGAGTACTACGCCGTGATCGTCATAACGCAAGACTTGTTTAAATTTACGCTGTAGCGGTGTAGGATTATGTACCTCTGAAAAGATCGCGACGGTTTTGAGAGAAGTTGATGTGGAAGTAACCATGAAGCCGAGGACTACCCTCCGTTCCCTTCTTGTTAGGAAGAGACCAGAGCCCGCCAATTTACTTGGTTCTGTGTATAAAATTACATGTGAGGAGGCTGATTGTGACTGGGTCTATGTGGGTGAGACTGCTCGCCCCATTGAGCAGCGTCGGAAAGAACATTGTCGTGCTATTCGAGACAAAGATGTTTCTCGCTCTGAATTGGCCCAACACTCAGTTTTTTGCAACCATAATATAGACACTCATGGTATCACTGTCATTGATAGAGAACCAAGATGGAAGAAACGGATTGTGAAAGAGTCCTTATGGTCACGTCGTCTCAATTCATCTAATCGAGTGAAGCATTCTTTGAGTGCGGCCTGGGATTTTTGACTTAACTTGTGCCCCCTATTTTCTGTTTTGTATCTTCACAGCTAGTTACTTTGATTTTCTTCCGACCTTTTATTTCCATTTCGCATCATCTTACTGTTTTAATTTTGTCGAAGTAGTATGGTCTTATCATGTTTTCATAGCATTCTACTGTGATAAACTTCATCCCTGTGAACTCTTTTCATCTATGCCAATTTTGTCATTTCATTCGCCTGAAGATGGACTCCGGTGGTGTCCGAAAGTATTCGCAATAAACTGCGTATAAAACATAGATCTGTTTTGACGGGACTCCTCTGATAAATAGCAATGGATTCAAACCCGTTATTCGAAACTATTATGTACCTTGGCTGTTTCTTCCACTGGCCTCAGTTGTAGATGATCTGATCGTAGCGAACCTTGTAACGTTTGACCGCCATTTTGTCCTACTAGTGCAGCAGATGGAGTAGATGCCTGAAAATGGAAAAGATTGTATTAAGTTTACGTTCAATGGAGGAGAGGGAGGAAAGTAGCGACTTACCATTTTAGTTGGATAATAGAATAGGGAACTAGAGAGAGGAAATGTGCGTCCGTCACTCGTGTGATTCAACGATGGAATGATTCTCACTGTGGAAGGCTCGCTATTTATATAGAAATGCTTGATTCTCATTGGATGTTGATCCTCATTGGACAATAACATCAAGCTGATTCCAAATCTGGCCTCCGTTTACCAATCCGAGCCTTCATTCGCCCGCTGGAGCTGTTTCTTGGGAAATTCTAACTCTGTCGTTTTTCGTCAATCTCCCAAAATCTTAAATGGCATCTCACATCTAAACGAAGACAGATATGAACAAGCCGTTTCTTTTACTGAATTTGTCTCACTCTTAGCTTTCAAACGAGCTATTGCACGACAAAATCCGTCCACTAGAAGCCAAGATCGAAGCTAGCTCTCCCGAGGGGGGGGAGGTCAGTGAAATTTGATGAAAAATGTTTTGGTGAAGGTCCCAGGTCGAAATGACACACTTTGGAAAATTTTCAAAATTTTACCCATACAAAGCCACTCTGACACTTAGGATTTTTTCAGGTGAGCGAGCTCCGACCTAAAATCTTGTAACAGCTCTAACTTTTGAACGGCTGGTCCGATTGACTCGCGGCAAAAATGGCGTCGAGCAGTTTTTTCTCCTCTTTCAAACGAGTAGCTGTAAGACAAAATCCGTTCACTAGAACCAAAGTTAGAAGATTGCTGTCGGGGGGGGGGTCAGTGAAATTTGATGAAAAATGTTTTGATGAAGGTCCCAGGTCGAAATGACACACTTTGGAAAATTTTCAAAATTTTACCCATACAAAGCCACTCTGACACTTAGGATTTTTTCAGGTGAGCTACAACAGTCCACCCTCCCAACCTGGCCGGCACACCACGCCAACCTGGACATCACAGCACCGCGCGCTATACGACGGCCGGCCAGAGGGGGGGGACGTCAGCGAACCTTGCGGACTCACTTGGCCGGCACACCACGACACTCTGTCGTTCCAGAGGGGTGGGGACGTCAGACTCAAAGCACCACGGCGGCCGACCACGACACTCTACCGTTCCAGAGGGGGACGTCAGCGACGGCGGCCATCTTGCGCTATCCAGAAGTGGAGTTTCACTTACTACTCCTGTACATGCTTATATATCTATATAATATGTAGTTCCCAATCAGTCGCCTAGTGATTTTGCTAAAAGGTTCGCAAGAGAATTTCATGAATGAGATATTTTTAGAACGATCACGTTTGAAATTTGCTTCTGAAAGTTTAAATTCCTGTACATGTGACAATAAAGACTTGTCATGACATAATTATTCAAGTCCGCTAGACATTGATGACTTACATTATTGTTTATCATTTGAATGTCAATATTTTCAAGCATAATTGTCTTCATAATCAGAATGTGGATTGGTGTCACAGTTTAGCCCTATGTAATGCATGACAGTGTGGCTGAAATATAAAATGACATAGCGTGATGGAAATCTTGACTTGACGAAGATTTCTCTCACCGATTGAAAGCGAAAAGGTGAAATTCAATAGGACGGTCAGCAGCAGTTTTCAAACTGTGAACAATTATGATTCTGAACTGATAGTTGCATCATACAAAATCTTATTCTAATGATTTTGTCTTACATCATTTCGCCGCTTATTTGATTTTGTCTAAATTTCATAATTTTGATGTGACCGTGTTTTTCTGCTTGCGGCACGGCACGTATGTGCAGTTTACAAGGATGCTCTGCTTCTTATTTCTTGAGAATAATGTGGGATGATTCAATCCGACTACAATTGCTAGTTTTGAAGTTCAATGAGCTGGAACCGCATTCCTGTTCCATCCAAGAACCAAACCCTTATTTTTCAGCTGTGGTATTCCGTCTACGGTCTCAATTTCATAACTTTTACTTTATTTAATGTGCCTGATGAGCTACGGGTTTGATGATTTTTGGAAACCTACGTTTTCGCTCCACTAGAGAGAAAGCGTGTATTTTTAAAGAAAACACAGTTTGGGGATGACAAAAAATGCTGTGATAAGGTAGGACATGAAGTTTGAGAGTCAATATGAGCTTTGATCGTACATGATAAATGAATAATGGGATAGTATAACTACAGATATTATGAGACATCAATTTTATGATAAAGGCCCATGTTGTACAAAATATTTGAGATTATCTTTGTAAATGGTCTGCGATTTGTTATAGATTATGAATCTGAATCTGCATATATACCAAAAAAGCACTCAAGGAAAAGTCAGAAGTATCAAAACAGTCGGACCGATTTCGTCCTGATCTAAGCAGGTTAGTCATGGTTAGCCTGACTAGCCTGCCTGGATCATGACAAAGCCGGTCAGGAATTTTGATACTTTCCTTGAGTGCTATTGTGGTTTTCATATCATTTATCATTTTGACTTATTCTAATATTTGATCTTGTGTATACAGAGCCTTGAGACTTGCTTTGCCCTCTTCCAAGATTCGTTTAGTCTTCCACTTCCGCCTCGAAATGCTTGTCGATCCCGTTGACCCCCTCCCACACTTGTCCCATATACGGCAGCTACAGCGATAGGTTTGACGACCTATGGCTTGGCATGTGCGGGAGAATGCGAACGCAGGCATCTACGCCTGCCCAGTTGTCGTTACTGGCGCCCTCGCCGATCATATGAATGTGATGGTGACCACGGGACAGTCAATGCCAGTTGACATCTATCCTGCCGTCTTGGACGTCAAGGTTACCTCCTCACCCATGTTTCCAACTGCCGTGACAGCGAGACTTCCTTCATCCCTTTATGTTGGAGGCGCTGAGCGACCGGATGGGATGTGGAGACCTTAGATGCTTCACTGCCTAACAGTGCTCTGAGAGAGAGAGAGAGAGAGAGAATACTATATTCGCCGCAAATTCATGCATGTGACTACATTAACATCATAACATCATTCATAAATAACATAGAAAATTAAAAGAAAATAAAAAAAATGAGCGAGTTTGTAGTCCTTCACTGTGCCACTCCACTTGTCTGCCTTATGTACTTTCGAATGGCTTCCAGAGCACTTGCCGATTTGTGATGACGAACTGTAGCATCCGATGGAATTCTGTTCCAAAAGCTCGCACCAAAATAGCGGATAGAATTTTTCCCATACTTGACAGTTCTAAATTTGGGCTGTTGGAAGACGCTTCTGTGAGACTTATCTGGAGCAGGACAGAAAATGTGCATGAGAGGAATAGGAGCAATACCTGGTTCTTCCATACTAGTGGTAATTAGCTTATGTTCCTTATGTTCCTCATTCTTATAAACAGTCCAGGAGTTTTGAATTGATTTCATGAGTCGGTGTAGAGTCAAATACCTGCACTCAAGCAGACTGCATGCATTCAAGGATACTTGCAATGATTCTATAGGAGATGTGTAATCCATCATGCTGTGTCGGAGGCACCTCGCATACATCATGTCAAGCTCACGCTGTGCAGATGGTGATGCAAATAACAGAAGCGAAATGAGGCTTTACGTAAGTTTCAATTAAACGGCACCTGACTTTCTTGTTAATAAAGTTCTCTACACGATTTATGCCATTAGCTTCCATGCAACTTTGCGAGCAATAGTTTTGACATGATCCTCCCCGAATCCCTTCAGACTGACCTTCACTGAGTCTCGTGCCTCAGCGAGGAAATGGGTCCATAAAAATGCGTCGTGAGAGCTCGTGCCTCGCTGTCTGATTCTGAAAGCTTTTTAGAAATGTGTGTATAAATATATACTGCTACGACTGCTACATTTCAGTAGTAATCCCATCCCAGACCGAAGGACAGTGCGGTGCAGCGATGAGTCATCGCTGCTGAGTCATCATGCCGACTCACCCCCCCTCTGGCGAGAGGAAGGATGTTGCCGAGGATGTGATGGGAGGAATGGGTCCGTGAGGAGTTAAGCGTTCCCTCCCCCCTCTGGATGGAAAGAAGGAAGAAGGAGTTCTCCAGCAAGGGTAGGAATCTAGGAATGATAGAGTTAGAAAAGGTGGGTTTTGGACGTTTTGGGATGAGAAAGTCCGTTTTTCGGCATGAAGGAGTGCTCGGATGGGAAAACGGAGGGCAGATTCGGAGTCTACGTGAAATTTTGGGTTAGGAAGGTTGTTTCTAGCGAAATCGGAGGGAAAAAATGTTGAGGACGTCAACCACCTTCCGGACGAGACTTCCAACTTTGGTTCTAGAGATCGTAGAAAAACGTACAATAGCTCATTTGAAAGCTAAGAGTGAGACAAATTCAGTGGAAATCATCCTATTTCCAGGTTTTCCTGGGTTTAGAGAGGAAAACGCCAGAGTTAGAAAAAGGTGGGTTTTGGACGTTTTGGGATGAGAAAGTCCGTTTTTCGAGCAGAAGGAGTGCTCGGATGGGAAAACGGAGGGCAGAATGGGAGTCTACGTGAAATTTTGGGTTAGGAAGGTTGTTTCCGGCGGAATCGGAGAGAAAAAAATTTTAAGGACGTCCCCCCCTCGGCAGCGATCTTCCAACTTTGGTTCTAGAGATCGTAGAAAGTCGTGAAATAGCTCATTTGAAAGCTAAGGGTGAGAACATTCAGTGGAACAATAGGTTTGTCCATATCTGCCTTCGTTTAGATGTGAGACGCCATTGAAAATTTTGGAAATTGGCAAAAAGCGACAGAGTTAACGGCGAATTTGGAATGTTTTGGGCTCTAACGGCTAAACGGCAGCTCCAATGGTAGATCAGATTTGGAATCAGCGTCAAATTCTGCATCGGTATGGTGATTTCCAGCTCAATCGGAGAGAAAAAAATTTTGGGACGTCCCCCCCTCTCCGGACAAGACTTCCAACTTTGATTCTAGAGAGGGCAGAAAGTAGCACAATAGCTCGTTTGAAAGCTAAGAGTGAGACAAATTCAGTGGAAGAAACGGCGTGTCTCACCATTCGTGTGTTGAGGTTTCAGAGTGACTTTAAGATTTTTGCCCATCACCGAAAAAAGAAAGAGTTAGAATTTTTACGAAAATGGCTCTAGCGGGTGAACGAAGCCTCGGATGGGAAAATACAGACAAGATTTGGAATCAGCGTGCAATTCTGCATCTAGAGGGCGAGTTGCAAGTAAATCCGAGAAAAAAAGTCGAAAATTTTCTTCGCACTGGGTCTCCATACGGGATATTTTCGTGAAAATGGTAAATTATGGCCTACTTTGATGACGACTCACTCAGGAATGAAAGTGAATGAAGAGCTCGAGTTTCTTTTAGGGGCAAGCCGCAAGATCGCACTTTGTTCTCTAGGATCCTATCTTTTCAGATCTGTGGAAGGTTTCGTTTCCAAATGAGAGCTTGTTTAAAACCGAATTTTTGCGCCTTTTCCAAGATTTTGGAAGGAAATTTTTTTCAACTCGGCTTCTGGTCATCGTACAGAGTCGAGGGATGGTCTAGATGAAAAGTGAGAGCGAGAAAACGTGACTGTCAAAATTTGAAGTCAATCAGAGCACAAGAACCGGAGATAGAGGTGTTTAAAGGTTTGGATGATGGAGATTACGTCATCAGCTGATCGCCACAAACTATATAAGTGGAGTCTCTACTTGTGGAAATCAGTTCTCCTCCCGACTGGGTCGAGGGTTGTAAGCTCTGAAGCTCCGATGATAGCATCGGACATTCCAAATTTCATTGCTGATATCAGGTAAGGCGTCAGACTTAAAGGTTAGCCAGGAGGTGGCCTTCGTCTCCAGGCCATAAAAGACTCCAAAACTTTAAAGGCATGTAACTTTGCTTCTACAAGTCCTTTTGACTTGATTCAAAAAAGATTCGATCGCTATTGATCAGACCTATATTTACAGACTACTCATAAAATTTCATATGTAGTACTAAATGCTGAAAAATTTAAATTCATTATTTTTGGAGGTTTTCTGGGGTTTTCGACCCTGTTGAAGTCAATGAAGGCATGTAT